>RPOG01000172.1:493544-543544 GCA_008086565.1 Thalassoma bifasciatum
GTGGGATTGTCTGAGCTCAATTAAAAGTAAATGAATGAATAAAACAAAGAAAACAGTTTCAAGAGTAAATAACCACTTGGTACGACCTTCATATCAACTCCTGATCAGCTGATTGGATAAACTCAGAGAGAAATGTCTCAGATAGAGCAAGTGGCTCAAATGTAAAGACTTATCTGACTAACACTAAACTGAAATAGTTGAGTTGTCATCTGAAACTTAGACCTGGACAAAGGGCAGGAAAGTCTAAGATGTGACTCAAAAAAGAACATATTTTTGTCCATGGAGAAAGTAGCTGCCATAATGCTGTTTCAGTTTTGTTGTTAAGGCTCCACTTAGGAGCTATGTCAACTTGGTGACTCCTGTGGACAAAGCAATAAACCTGATTTTATTGCTGATCTTACCCTGTAAATGCATTCATAGTGTTCTCTATTGAAAGTCTCATCCTGCTGTCTTTCAGCAGTCAAACATATCACTTACTTCATCTTTCCCTCGGAAATTGTCTGGGTTTGGTAAATTGATCTGTCTGACACTAATCTGGTGGCAGCAGTGATGGATGTAATAAATAACAAAGAGAAAGAACTGTTCCCCATGGTCTTGTTTGCTTATGTCATGAGGAGGCATAAGGTTTAGTTTCAGTGTGTTTGAACTTGGAAAACTTACCTTTAATTACAAACTTTCTCTAAATAATTCTCCCTCAAATTGTATCTATCTATTGTGATTGTCCTTATTCAAGCATGGTTATGAAGTTAATACGCTGGATGTCCATTCTCAATGTGTATTGATTTTCAGACTGCAAAGTATTCACCTGTTGTGGATATCCCTGAATTTGCCTGTAAACAGCTTGAAGTGGTCGTCTCTGAAAATAGCACAAGATCTTCACTAGACCTGTTCAGGCCTTGCTGAAATCTGTGGGTATGGCATGAATTTCCTAACTGATTCATTACTGGTTGGAGAGGTGGGCCTCAAACACCAAGGTTGCTTCCTACAGGCCTCCTGAGGGCTGTCCAGTCAGACGGAAGGGGGCTTGTGGAGAGTGTAGCCTTAAAGAGACAGTAGCTTAAACTAAGTGTTTCTATCAGAGGCTGAAAATGGGGTTTCTTTAATATAAATGTGAACTAGAAAAAGAAAGCTTTTTCTAGTTGTAAATTATGGAAAACTACTAAAGGGATACCGGGGGGCGAGCACCATAAAACAAAGAACTCTCCCTCCCTTTAAAAGTATCAATTTTAAATACTTTGATTTTTCACACAGAGATGCTGTTCATAGAAGGCAAGGTGCAGCTTTGATTAAAATCACATTTCAACCAAAGACCAGTATCCTGCCATTTTAAAAAGTGTGACAACATGATGGACCGTTCAATTGGCCCATTAACACACAATAAGCTCAATGAGCAGACAAATAACCTCTGCAGTGATTCTCAGCCAGATGTCCCGCCCCTTTTAACAGTGATCATAATCAAAATAAAAACAGTCCAAACTGAATTTGAATGAAGCAGTTTGGGAGGGGGAGAGGAGAAGAGGGATCTGTGAGATGCAGTGAGTCTGAAGGAAAAGCTGACAGTGTGTGGTAGCCTGAGGGACTCCAGCTATCTTTTATTCATACTAATTAGCTTCTAACTAAATTAACTTTCTCCTCCATAATTTGCAGAGAAAGACATTTCTAATGTGCACCCACATGGACATATGCTACACACACACACACACACACACACACACACAACTCAAGGAGATGTAATTTATGTACATGCATAGGGGGCAGAAACTAGGATTACGTACAACAGCATTTCATTATCGTCTGCCACTCCCAGGTTGAAGTGATTTACAAACACAATCATGCAGATGCTACAGCAAAAATGTGTTAGAGTCTTACAATAATGCATCTCAGTTATTATGTTCACTTCTATTCTTCTGTTGGGTGATATGTACAAATATGAGACGACATTTGTTAAACAGAACAAATGAAATCCATGCTGAAACTGGCATTGTTTATCTGGAGAAAAAAGGAATCACAAGTTAATGTAGGAGCCTTTATTTGCATCTGTCAGACAAACCATCCACAAAGCAAGAGAGAGCACAAGAAATTAGTCAAATATAAGTGTAGAGATTCAAATCTGACCTTTAATAAGAGTTTAAGTCTTTTTTTTCATGGGAGAAACAGAAAGGATATATGTAAATTAGTTAATTCATGCAAAACATGTTGCATGTTTAGTTGTAGAGCATAATTTCAGGCAGGTAAAAGACCCAAACAAACACTTGAAAGCTAGTTTAGTAGGTAACTGGAGCAGTACTTTTTTTCCTACAAGATATATTTTCACAATCACCAAACACACATCCTTCAGAAATGGAAAGATACATCTAAGCTGTGAGATTTCTAGGCTCTATTTCTGCTTAGACATTGCCAACCCTTCTTGCATCAGTGTTTCCAAAGTTGTTCAAACTTTCAGCCCTGACCACCTACCAGCATCCACCTGCCAGCTCCAGACAAGGGTTTTAAGATTTTATCTCTTGTGCCTCAAAAATATCTGCTCTTAAAATAAATCTGCAAAGAGAGCTCAGTTCAAAGGTCAGAAGCTGAACACAAACAATCTTGGGATTAAACTTTTCAAAAGACGTGAGTAGTTTTACTGAAGTGCTGTTGAAGAAGACAGAACAACAAAGAAAATTGAACCCCCTCTGGTTGGAGTCTGTAAAGAAGACACACTCAGGGTCACCCCTGGCTGGAGGACAGAGGCAGGACCTGAGCAGTGCTCCATTTCTTTTTCAAAAAGGTCGAGACACCATGAGACAGGGAGTGAGCCTGCTGGTGTAAAAGCTCAAGAAAAATAAAAGACAACACGGACACCAGCATCAGGCAATAAATAGAAGAACAAGAAAACCAGCAATACCAAGACACAGTGAGAAATAGTGGGTGACCGTGAATATTTATCGCTCCTTTCAAGAGTTTGGAGAAAAAAATGAAAATAATGTATTAAAAAGAAAATATACAGATGGCATGAGCAGGAGAGACAATGAGTTCAAAGTTGTGTTTATTCAAACGTTTTTTTTTTTCTCTCAGCACGCTGCTGCAGTGCTTAGTGCTCATTGGTCAGCCATGCAACCTTTCTGAACAAAAGGTCCTCATCTCAAACCCATCATTTTTTTTTCCATATTATGCAGAGTTCACATTCTCTCTCAGGATTCCCTCATAGAATTTTTCTACAGGCGAGAGATCTGCAGTTCAATTGAGTGACTTTAGTGAGGTTTTACATATTATTAAGCATAAGTCACTGGGCTTCAAATAAAGAGCTGGATACATGCATACATATTTATTAATTACATTCAAATTATTTCTCACGCTTATTGTGGCTTCTAGATGCATGGAATATGTATTTTCTTGCAGGCAGTAGCAGCTTTGGAGTATATGGTAGAAAAACTTTGGAGAAGTTTTCAAACTCAAAGGTGGCTTCAGACACACATAACACAACTGCTTACTTAATGTTTCAAATGACATTCCTTTTGACACTATTTTTCTTTGTTCCAGATAACTTATTATCAGATACATGGAAACAAGATAATGTATTTATCAACAGTTATTTAGCACTACCCAGCTATATTCAGCGCTACTCACACGCCTGAGACGTATCAGTACCCTGTAACGTTAGTGAATCCTGGTTATGCCCCACCAGTGCTCATTTATCAAGCAGCGCAAACAGAACCTGGCTCATAATTTTTTTTACAGACTCACAGGTTTGAACAGATCACTGCAGTATATAACTGCACATGGGTCAGAATGAACATTTTCTCAAACAGCTTAGCCCATGTTTTAGCCCTCAGCCTGTGCTCTATCACTCTCATGTTTAGCTGTCTTCCAGTCCTCTGCCCCTCTTCTGTCTGACAGTCAAGCTCCAGTGTCCGTAATTACTGATAAATAAATCACAGAAATTGTTTTCAGCAGAGAAAAGCACAGATCTCTCTCTTCTCACTGCTAAACTTCATCAGCTGGCGTGGTGTTGTCAAAGAGACTTCGATATGCCATAAATCAACCCGGTCTAGTCTTACCTGATCAGGGAGCTAGGAACTAGCACTTAGAAATAACATATTTTAGTGCTGATGTTCTCATTTCAAATTGGATAATATGATCAGGCATAAATCTGGATATGAGACTTTTTAAAGATCACTTAGAAAGTCTCCACAGTCCCCTCAAAGAAGGCAGGTTAAAAAAAAAAACAGGAGGAACATCCTAAAAAATGTTTTTACACTGATGCTCAGGTTTGTAGCTCATAAAGAGACAACAGTGCTCATTTCAAAGATCCCCACAGTATCTTCACAGGAAATGTTAATCTTTATTACCAAAGTCTCCCAAGTTACCTTTCTTTAGAGAAACTGTCCACAGTTTTCTTGAGATTTCTAATTTTAAAAATTTAATTTCATATTCTGACAGACCATAATTTGAGATGATGAAATGTCTACTGCTTTTCTCTGAAACTTTTAATCACAGTAATCTGTTTGCCTTCAAACTTGAAAACTCCGCTGTTTCAACAAAATCACAAGATTAGCAGTGACGCTGAGAGTGAGAGAGGGAGGGACGGAGAGAAAAGAGAACAGAGAAAGAAAGAATAAGAAAGGGGAAAGGGAAAAATGGAGAGAAGAGAATGAAGAAGAGGGACAGGGAAAACTGGAGAGAGGGAGAAGAACTAGAGAGGAGGGATATTGAGAGAGATAAAAGAGAGAAAGGGGGCAGAAAAGTGAATGAGTGAGAATGAGATAGTGAGAGAAAGGAGAGAGAGAGAGAAGAGGAGGGGAGAGAAAATTAGATAAAGAAGGGGCGAAAGTGTGTGTGAGAGGGTGGGGGAAAGAATTTGAGAGAAAGGGAAAGTAAGTGGGAGGTGGATAGAGTATAGGCAAGAAAAAAGGACAGAGACATAGAGAGAGAGGGAGAGTATGTTTGTGTAAATCATTGCAATCTTGCAGATGAAGAAGTGTCAGAAGACTTCAGGGGATCAATAAAGAGAAGAATTAATTCTCTGTCTGATGTATTGAAGAGCTGAGCTGACCTGGAGATATCGAGGACATGTACAACAAACCCTGTTGTCACCTCACAACACTTACATCCATCAGATCACACCGTCCAACACTTTTACAAGAACCTGTTGTATCACTTTCCTCCAAAGTATCATGGAAAGAGTTGAAAAGTTCAGAGACTTGATTCATTCAGAGCTGAAAAAAAAGATAAATAACAGTCTGGTGTGACTCAGGCTCTTTCTCAAAATATAACCACACCTTCTCAAATCCACATTTCAGGAAGAGGCATGTGTTTGTCGTGTCTCGTCACTGTGTAAAATCAGCAAAGTTTCCGCCTCTCTTTAATGTGTCCCAGTCTCAGACCCCCCTCTCCTCCTCTCCTTCGCTCTTCACACCCACTGTGTCACATTTTTCAAAATGGTATCATACTGTGGGTGGAGAGAAGCTCAAAATGGATATTAGATAACTCCTCAGCAGGCATCTGTTGCATGATTGTTACTCTGAGATTTTCACCCACTAGAATGAAACAGCCAGTAAAAACTCCAGCTGGTGAACAAGCTGACCTCTGTGGTACAGATGTTGTTTGGCGACAGAAAAACACATTTTGGATGGAGCTGTATCAGCTTATCATTATGTTAATGAGCTTACAGTGCCACATGGTTATATCCACGCCTGTGCATCATGGCTCCACCCCCCCTTTGAGGCACTGTCACTGATCCAGAGAAACATCTCTAACCCCAGCTATCCATCAAACCACATGAATCCCTCACACACCCTCAGACCTTGGCTGGCGACCAGTAGCCCACAGGTCACAGATGTCTGTATGTGGGGGGATGACAGTAATGAATATTGAGTAATTGGGGTGATGACTTTGCTATTCTGCCTCATATTGCTTCCCACTCTTACCCTGCAGCTCTCTGCACCAGTCTCAAAGCAAAAGCTGTTGTTTTCCTGTGCAGATGACCATCTTTAGTCCCTTGAGCGTGACAATTCCTTGAAAAAGATGAATTATGATCCTCACTGCTGAGAAAATGGATTTTACTGCACTTCCATTAAAAAAAACCACACAAGACTTTGTGTTAGACTGTTACTGGGGCAATATCAGCTGTTCCTTTGGCTATGAAATTAGAAAGACTGATAATCAAAACGCACCACAATTTATGGACCTGAATAAAAGACGCACCAATTAAATCTAAGTAAAATAACAGTTTTGTATGTGTATAGGCCAAACTTGTCTATAAGTTGTAGGTTTCCATGTTGTAACCCAGGCAGATGTTTTTAACTTTAAATTCAATAAATGCTGTTTTTCCAGACGGTGCCCGGAACACGGCTGGTTACACAGTAGGCTACCAGTAAAGTTATTAATTGTTATCTTCATCTTCCTCCTTCATCCTCTCACTTACACAGAAGCTGACCTAATACAGAAACTTTTAAAAACAGTACAAGTTTTCTGAAATGCTGTTTTATCGTTGCAGTGTTAATGGCAAGCCAGAGTTTTTAGTGGAAACACTAATGTCACACTCTTCCTTGTGCATTACACTTTCATTGTGGATGGGCAATGAGTGAACCAGGACATCAACATCAACAGCAACAATCGTGGACTACTGTTTTGTGTTTGTGCTGCTGAATCTACTGACTGCTTTCAAGAAAATGTGCATCTTTTAGATAATTCCTGTAATCAGCACAGAAACAAATTCTTTTCACTGCCTTTTGTGTGTTTTCAGGTGAAATATTGTGAAAAGTTGTGTAGTTGGGGCATGAGGCTTGTTAGCCTGCAAAAATCTATAAATTTGGTATATCAGTGTTTAAGCTGCAGGGTTCAAAACATGAAAAAGTAGTGGTTTAAAGTTTAGAAATTACAGTAATCACATGTTAGCACACTACTTTTGTTAAAGTAAGCACTTTCACATTTCACTTTTCACAGTTGATGAAACATAAATCATGTTTGTTTTAGAGTTAAATTAAGCTATTGGAGTCCATCAACTTTTACAGTGGTTATCACCTTAAAAAAAAAAAAGAACCTGTCCTTCCTGACCCCATCCCTTCCCTCTACCAAACATCTGCCATCAGAGCACCAAGTCCTGTATTAACTTTTCTGATTATATTCCGTTATAACCTCAGCCATCTCCAGTAAATAATGCCAACATCACTTTGAAAACTACAAGGCAGAAAAAATGATCAAAATCCTGGAAGCTAGAGAAGTTTGACTTGGTTATGCAACACAAGGTTGCTGGTTTCTGGTTGTGTTTTATGCAGAACTCCTCTGGGTCTGTACAAGGCTTTTCCTCTCCCGTCGGACTGCAATTAGGCTGGATGGAGTGATGTGGTGCCAGAGGCCTTAGTATGAGCTACTTCACTCGGGTCCTCAGAGAAATAACAGAGCTTACCTCTCTCTAAACTCTTTCTGTCTCACTCAACACGCTGTCAGCTCCTCACTTTGACTTTCACTTTCTTCTCATCACGGCCCGTCTCTCTCCCTCTCTCTCTCATTCTGGTCTTTTCATCTCCTTCTTTCTTCTTCGATCTCCCTCTGTCTCCCTTTCTGGTTCCCTCTTTTCTGTTTATGTTGTTTTTCCAAGCTGACTGATTTGAATAAACTGCCAGGGTTGAAATGAATTATTGATCACAGTGCAGACTTTTAGAGGACAGTTAAAGTCCTGTTAATCACGCCTTGCAGTCAGTTACAGTTATCTTTTAATTAGCAAAAGGAAAAGACCACACCAAATCATCAATGCTCAGTTTCCTCTCCTGACTTCTACACAGTAAACTTTGTTTCATGCTTCTCCATTTAATCCATGCTCCTTTGCTTATTTGACTGAATCTCTGACCTGTGTCTTTGTTCTTCACACATAACGAGACAATATTTACTTGAAGAAGTTTCTCTGTTATTGCATTTTTGTGTTCTGCACTTGAAGCGATGTCAAACTGCACACTCCTCGATCATACTAATACAAACCCCAGAGGGAGTTATTTGTCTTCTGTGAACACTCTTCTTCTCTCCTTTAAAGTGTGGATTGTCAGTACAGCAGGTGAGAAACAGCCTCGTCAAAACACAAACCTGTCTCCCTCTCTTTGCAAATAGCTCTCTTTTGGCAGGCATACATTATCTGTATTGTCAAACATGGTCTTATGTTCCTTCAAAGCAAAGTTTGATTCTTGTAGCTCTGTCCTCTTTGGAGACTGGCTGCACTGGTTATCATTTTATTTCAGGACACCGACACTACAAAGACCTGAGTATCTCCCCTCAGACAGTACACGGAGGAAAATAAAGTTCTTCACAATCAAAGTCCTTCCAGAGCAAAGCCCAACAAACATCTTTTACATTTTAATCTCACCAGGTTTACTCATTTTGCACCAAGCTGTTTTTTGCATCCTCCTGTGTCTTCAATTTATTCAAAGACTACAGCTTAATTTCCCTTTGCCATTGATTTGTAGCCCTGCCACAGGGCAGGGTAAAGAGTCTATTGATTCCCCCCCTCTCTTCCCCCTGCTCTCTGACCAGCTGGTGCAAACTGGAGCTACATCAGCTGATAGAAGGAGGAGATGAAGGAAGACATGGCAGGATGTATAACAGAGGGATAAAAACATGAATGGGAGGACATGAACGTGATTATGTTTGAATTATGGTTGTGGAAGAGAGAGTCTTTGCAGGAGTGGAAATGAGATGGATGTTGGATAAAGACTTTTCATCCAGGCAGGTCTCTGGTTTATGCAAATATAACGATTGTACCTGTGTGACATATCTTGACTGCATGATCTTGGGAGTTCACGAGTTTTGAGAAAGTATTTAATATTACATTTCTGTCTTTCTCTAAATTCTAGGATTGAACAGATCTTTGGCTCTTAAGCTTATTACAACTTAGGTTGTCTTGTGACATTTGCTTAGTTTGATTAAATTTTAGAAGCATTGTGATAAGGATAACTTTTCTTAATTACCCCTCATTTCATAAGGTGACAGTGTTGTACTCACGCTTATGACTTGGAGAGCTCAAGCAATGTGCTTTGTACTACAAATTGAGGGCTGACTGCATTCTCTACAGTAATGAGAAGAGCAGCAACAGGTTCACTATGTTAAAAAAGAACGAGCTGGTCACCTGAGCTGGATGAAAAGTCAGGGAGACACTAAAGTTTTTGTTTTTTGTTAACATTACTCTAAGCAAGCTGCAAACAAACTTCATCCTCCAAAGTGTCTTAGCCACTGGGTCCAAGTTGTTGTTGGTCAAAATTCTGATTCAAAGCAGGTATGTTGAGTTTATGAGACACCTGCAGTGATCCCACTGCTTCAGTGTTGAAAAGTGCATCTCCCTATTAAAAGAAGCCCACTGTGCAATTCCTACACAACACACAGCACTCAAACCTCAGAGCAACACAGCAGCCTTCCACATAAATCTGCAGGAATTTGCTTGACTTTTCTTTTAATTCAATTCAAAAAGAGTTTATTTGTACCTTCAATAGAAAATCAAAGGCACATAGAGCAGCTAATTAACTACTGTGTAAAAAGAAAACCTGTTTTAAACCTAAACATAAAGTTCTGATTTAAATACAGCTTAAAGCTTAAAGGTAGGGTCAGCAGGATTTTCCTAAAAAAGTAAATTTCAACTTTGACTGGAATAAAACTGCTCATTTGCTACCTATAGGTGTTTATACATGTGCTTCAGTGTCTGTGTCCTCCTGTGCTTGTCTTAATGTTTTGGTTGTCTCAGGACGTATCTTGGCAGAGAGTTGGTGTAGTAACCCTAGCCAGTCACATAGGTGCACTTATATCATCTCAGACAAATAAATAGGTTTAAATGTTAGCCTTCAATTTGACTGAACTTAACACTTAATTTGAAAGACTGTAAGTCAAATTTCTGTTCCACTATGTGTTTTTGTTTGTTTGTTTGTTTGTTTGTTTGTTTGTTTTAAAGAAAATATCTGGTCTAAAAAAATCTTTTTTTGGAGATACAGAACTCCAGATATTCATATTTTCTCTCAGAGTAGTGTCACTTTTAATTCATTATTTGATTTTTGTTAATATAAAAAAAAATTAAAAAGGTTAAAGAGTTATCAGTTTGTTCTCTGCCCAGTTTGTCAAGTATAAAATCTACTTGTGAGATCTCTCACACATGATAATGTTTCTGTAAATGTGTTTCACATCAAATAGTCCACCTTAAGGCTGCACACTTCTCCATTCTCTTTCAAACGAGCACAAAAACATGCAAAAGTATTTGTTAAAACTCCAACTAGAATTTATGGATGCAAATCTAATCTGATCCCTGGGCCTGTATAAAAAATGCAACATGTGCCATAATGTTATATTTAAGTCAGGAGTATAACCTACATGTAGAGATGTTGACACTGAGAGATCTTTGTTCATATGTTCTTTGTTTATCATGGAGGAGAAATTGGTTCCTATGAATCAGTAGTTTCCATGGTTATATCATGAAACGTGTACTTAAAACATTATTAATCTTTACTGAACATGCCACAGACTAAAATAAGATTCATATCCTGCTATTCCCTTATATTAACAAATGCTGCCAGTGTGCAGATGAATAAAATGAGAGCAAGTGAGTTAGTCAATTTAAATTGAAAAAGTTTCCTTTTTTAATCTCAGTTTCCTCAAACTGTGATGAAGTTTCTTTTTTTTTTTTTTCCTCTTGAAGAGATAAATCATCCACTTGTAGTTTTACTGAAACATAAATATGAGCATCATGGTAAAGACAAATGAAACTTAGATACAGATTTGTCCATTTTTGCTATTAGTACTGTGGGTTTTGAGACTTGATGAGAAATGTAAGGAGTAGCACTTCCCTGTCTGAGTATAGGAAGCTGTAATTCAGGGTGAATAACTAGAATAAGTGTTCCAGTCTGTGCTGATGTATGTGTGTATGTGTGAGACTGGAAATGACTCATAGCCTATATAGTCAAGTAGAGGTACTCACCCATTAATAGGAAACTTATCTCCCTGGAACACACGCTGACCTTCACCACAAACTAATTGGCGGAGTCAGGCTTTTGCTTTTAAAAGACTGAAGTCAAATAAGCGTGCGCGTGTGTGCATGTGTGTCTGAGCTTTTCAAGTTGAGAGGCTGAAAAAACACCTGCACCTGCATCCTATGCCAATTACCCCACTTAACCCTCTCCTGACCTCCTTCCACACCTCCTCTGAGCAGGAGCACCTCTTCACTGTGAAGCCTCCTCCTCCTCCTCCTGCTTTTTCCTTTCATGCTCTGTCTGTCACCTGTGCCTGTTAACACCCCCTACCTTCAGCCTGTTTCCATTCATACATATTTTTTTCTTCCTTTGTGTGCTGAGGAGGCTTGTAGGTTTGAGTGGGGTTTTGTGCACCCATATGTGAATTTGTGCACAAGTTAGGGCTGAAATTAACAGGAAGTTGAGACTGAAATACACTTGAAAAGCAATAAAAAAGGCAATAAACGTAAAAGCACTCAAGTGTTCCATAGAGAGCCCTTTTAGCATTTTCATCTCGTTAAAAGTTCATGTGTTTGC
Source organism: Thalassoma bifasciatum (assembly GCA_008086565.1). Taxonomy (NCBI): domain Eukaryota; kingdom Metazoa; phylum Chordata; class Actinopteri; order Labriformes; family Labridae; genus Thalassoma; species Thalassoma bifasciatum. The sequence continues at coordinate 505,037 of RPOG01000172.1, forward strand.
ATGTGCCAGCCTTCAAAAGCCTTTGTATGCTGGAGTTGATGGCCTGGGATCCTTTTAGCATTCTGGGTGAGAAAACTTGAGTCATTTTAAGGAAGATCAAACAATGGAGTAGTTCGCCTGCAGCAGTCGAAAATGTAGCCAGCAGTGAAATGAAAATGCTGACCCTATGCAAACACAAACGGCTGTCATCAGAAAATAGGATGAAGGCTGTTTGATAAATAAATAATGAAAAACAAACACAAAAAGACTTTCGTTTGCAGCTGGAAGATGGACTGGATGGAAATCAGTGCATGAAAAATGTTGTCGTCCTCTGATCTGAGGCGTTTTTTTTACCAGCCTGGAGTAAATTGAAGGAGAGCGGGCTGATATTTTCAAAACGCATCAACAGATATTGTATCATAACACAGAAAATACAAAGAACTGTACAGCATAAAGACACTTTAATACATTTATTGTCATCTAAAATGCACTTGTTAGTGGTGAGAACACACTAATTTTAAGGTATTGCTTGGTTCCTATTTTCCATGTTTCTGCAGCAGCCTTTTGCAGAATCTTGAAGAACCGCAGTTCACATAGGCTTCATGATTTTAGACCAGAGGCTGTGGTTTGTTTTTATGATACTCTTCAGCTCAGTCTTCTAACATTTATGTGTAAGACACATTTCCTTGGTCTCTCAATTCTGTCTGTCTCAGCTGATCTTTGTCAGATTTTCTCTGCACTCATTGTAACCCCATCACATCTTAAATCTTTCACAGGAACAAAACAGCATAAAGCACTGCAGCTGAATGACTCCATGTTAATTAATTGTTTTAATTGTTTCCCCCTCAGAAAGAGGAAATGATCAAAGTTGATGCTGCCAAGTACTTGCTGCGCTGTGCGTCTCCCTAATGGGAGAGAGAAAACAGTTCACGCCGCTTCCCCACTCGGTGAATTATTCAGTCCCACCTCGGGCCATTGTCTATTGATGTTTCTACAGACTTCCCCAATGCACAGCTGACAACCCTGACACTCGCCACATCCAACAGCCCCCCTCAATCATCACTGTTTTATCATGTGTCTGTTTTAATATTCATGCCAAACCAAAGAGGGGTTTGCAGCAATCATTTGATATTCTTTCCCAGATGTTCCAGTGATCAGCTTTCTCTGGATGGAGGGGCTGAAACATCGGTAATTCACTATCACAGAATATTTAAGATACAGCTGCTGGCTAGACACATGTTCAGTTAAAATATTCAAAAGGTAATTGAGCAATGAAGAAAATCCCATAAATTATCATTATGCACATCCTGTTAAAGACAAACTTTGAGTATTTGTTTATTTGATTTCTACAGCTCAGTCTCTGATGTTCCAATCCAGTCATTAGTATTCTCTTCAACTGTGATTGATTTCTTCTCTACCGCCTGTTTGAAGCATTTGCTTAATATTCACCGAAAGGCCAAAGTGTCTGTGCTGTTTAGTACAAGGCGTAACATTTGGCCCAGAGTCTCCTCTTCCCCCTTCCCAGCCCGCTGAACCAAACAGCCCACCAGCTCTGCAAAGTCAACACACGCTGGAAACCAGTCGGTTCAGATGAAAAGCCCAGACTGAAGCTAAATCTGTGGTTGTGTGTGTGTTAGTCATACTGTTAGCATCTTTATTACCTAACAGACCTGAGCCTTGCTGAGGATGAGCAGCTGTGTTTCAGGATGTCTCTCTGCAGGTGCAAAGCCCACACACACCATGAACAGGAAATTACAGCTTCACCTGGGCCAGCACTCACCTGTGCTCAATCCTGACTCAGCCCGTGCTGCCCTGTGGGAGGGAAACCCTCCACAGCACTTATGGCATAAACACCTCTCCTCTCCCTTCTCCTGCTTTCCAGTTGTTCTGCTGGTCCTTCTTCCTCTTGGAGCTTTTCTTAGCATCCTTATTTTCCCACCTTCTAACCAACAGATAAAGGTCTCAGCAGGTTTCCTTCCTCTGCTGGAGTCAGCATTTCTAATGTCTGAACAGACATATTCTCTCTAAAGCACTGCACACAAAGTGTGCAGGTATTTCTGGATCTGATGCATGGATAACCTTGGAGCTGTGAGAGGTGTGTGGAGTCGACGCCTCCCAGTGTGAGAGCTGAAGATGCCAACTCTTGCATTCTGCTTCATATATGTCGACTTTTCATAACAAGTCTGCAAAACAGAGGCAAGATAAAGTTCCTAGACAACGGAAGACACTGGACAACTTTATCCTTGGACCACAAAAATAAATTCTTCCTCTGGGACTTTTGCGGCTTGAAGTGACCCGGAAAGGTTTCACAAACTGCTTAAAAACTTCAAATACAAGCCAGACTTTTATTTATTTCAGTCTGTAAACTCACCCTGCTTTTATATGGGACAGGCCTCAAGAGGAGACAGACTTTTAATTGTTTTGGGAGAAAATTGTTGCCCAGCAAGATGATCCTCCGAACTCATGTGAGCCTTATTTTTTATTTTGTTAATCTTTAAAGTCAACACAAAGTCACTTTTCACTCACATATGCAAACTTCTTCTTGCAGACTCTAAAGGAATTAAATGTAAGGATATGAAAATTGTCAGTCTTGTTCTCAGCTGTCTTGTTTTTTGGGTCAAAACGAGGCATCAGTGTCAGTTTCAGACCATTTCATAACCAGCTTAAAAATCCTCACAGGAACTTTAATAACTGATGATGCAAAAACTGAATCCTGCTTTAATCTTATCTCAGACTTCAGGCTGTGCAACAGGTTTTATTTTACAGGGCAGAAGTTGAAACAAAGAGTTTTTGTAAAACCCTTGAGTTGGTGATATTGATTTAAAAAATCCTTTCAACTGGTGCAGATGCTCAACATTATTACTTTCATCATTTGGCCATTCAGAGACAACAATAACGGTGTAATCTTATATTTTTTCTCCAGATGTTTTTCAATCAGAAACAAAAAAGAAAATGACGATGACTTTGTTGGTAGTTTCAAAGTGTTGGAAGCCAATGTATAAGGTTTGATTTCTCTTTTTTTGTTAACTAACATAGAGCTACCAAAGGGCTTCAAAAGGAAGAGGTGAACCTTATAAGAGCATGACCGAACAAAACAAGCCTTTGGTGCTCACTGCTATAGTTCACATTAACTGCAAGAAAATATGATGATAAGTAAAGAAAAGGTCCTCGACTGTTTTCAGTGTTCACTCTGGTTTAAACTAGTTGATGCACTTTAACACTTGAGCTCCTGACATCATCAACAACAGTACAGCCGTTAGATGAAGCATACAAAAAAACTCCTACTCCAGGGGAAATTCCTGTTGTATTTTTCATGACACAGTTTTACTGGCCAATTGTGCTGTGCTTAAGCACTTCTCTGCTTTAACATGAGGTGTGCTTCGTGCATCAAGTGTGGTAAACTTCATGCACGGACGCCACAACTACTTCCCTGGACAATTATTCTAAGCAATGAAGGGGGGGTTAGAGGGCTGTGCTGGTCCAAAACCGCTAAACAGAAGCCAAAAAGAAACTAAAGTTGAAGCCATGTTCTCTGTGTTCTCCATTGTGCTGACTCTGATGAGGCCACGTCTTGTAAACAGATACTTTATGATGACATTGGTGGGCCATGCGTGTGTTGGTAATTGTGCTGAAGTCTGGTTCATATTGCAGTAGTGTGACTCCACACTACTCGAGCCGTACTGGGCAGAGGGGGGATGGCACTGCGGGGGTGCTTGAGTACAGCACAGTTCAGATGGTCAATGTACCTGCGCCTTCAGTCTGCCGCAGCCCAATAAAGACAAAGATTCAGGTCCTGACCCATCAGGAGTGGGTATGACCGTCATGGTCTCTGACCTTTCACTCACGTCCCATGGAGCTTCTCCAGCCCACGACTAGATGTCAGCGCAGGAGAAAGATCAGTGAATCCTGATGTTTGCTAGCCAATACAGAAACTCACTTTTGGCAGTGGAGAAACACACATTGTATCAGTTACAGTCTTAAATACGTATCCAAGAGTGTGATAACAGACAGTTAGCTGAACTTCACAATATAAAAACAAAGTAACCACAGCACAGTCTATAATAAATCCTTTGTGGTCTTGTCCTGCTCAGTATTTCCCCTGCATTATTTTGCATCTCACTTCCTTCTTCTCCCATTCTAAAATGGGGTCACTGAAACCAGAATTACATTTTAGCATTCTTAGAATACTTTAACCTGTAAAATATCATCAAATAGACATTGTTTAACTGATAAATACTGTGCATATTAACTGTTTGTTCAATATAAATTTACATAAATTTGATTTGACAACTGAAAAATCAATCAGCTAAATCCTCTATGTTTCTCTCAGAGAAGAAAATACTCACTTTAACATTTAGTTTTTAAGGTTATTACAGAAAAAAGCAATGCACCAATGTGATCAGTTGCACTTTTGACCCAGATGCAAACATGTAGCAGAGGCAGATATTCTAAGATGTTTGATAGGAAATAAAAGAGCATCACTGCTTTTTTATAATCACTTGGGAGTTTAAAAAGCAGCTTTATTCCTGAAATACATTTTCGAGTCTGAATATCCTACACTTCTAAAAGGTTAAACAAGACAAAAACTAAAAGTGCTACTTCTGTCTTCATGTTGGGAGGAAATGATCCCAGTTCAATGCTGCTCATCTTAATGAAGTTACTAATTAACTTGGGTGGGCTGTAACCACACATTTAATGATTCCTCCAGTGTAACTAAAAGTTTGCTTCACTTTCAAGATTGGCCCTCTGCACTTTTAGATAACTGCATGAATGTTCACACCGCTTTATCAAACAGTTGCAAGAATACAATGAGGCTGTACATAGCATTGTGTTTCACTTATTCACAATGTCAAATAAAGACATCCAACAATCCATGGGGAGGGTTTATAGACTGGAGATGAAAGAAGGCATAAAGTCATATAGGATTCAGTCTGAATGAGGAGAACTATTCTTTAAACCACTGAGCAGATGTCTTTGTGAGAAGTTAAGTTCTGTTTTCCAAACCTCACCTCAGAGGTTATGTTTTCTCCTTTCTCCATATCGTGTAACCCTGCTGTGTGACCTCAAGTAGCTAAGTTGTAAAAGTGTAAGTGTCTCCTTGGAAATGGTCCTTGTGGAATAGACTTTATGATTTTCTTAAAATGATTTGGAGCTACAGGGTAACAAGAATCTAGTTCTTGTTGTGCTGTTATTCTGCTCTTTTATGGGTTATAGAAATTACATTCATATAATCCGTTTGTGACAAAACATAAAAACAATCATTCAGCAGAAGAGAAAAAACAAGAGAGTCCCTCTGAAAATGAGACCCATTGTCAGCCACAAGGAAAGCAACTATGTATTGTTATCAAAACTATTTCGATGTCGGCTAACATAATAAGCACCTGTTTTCTTCATGATACACACGCTCCACCGTGCGCGTGTTTAAGGGATTGAGCTACAGTTCACGTCTGAAGGCAGCTGAGGATGAGCTCTAACAGTCTGTCAGCGACCTTTCTTGGCTTCCCGTCTGATCAAAGCCTCCACTCAGCAGAGCTCGCTGCTGCAGGTCCCAACCCTCTGTCCCTCTCACTTGATGTGGGGGAGAACAAAGGCGGGCTGGAGAAGGACAGACGGAGGAGAGGAGGGGAGAGAGAAGACAGTGAGACGAGAGAGGGAGAGAACAAGGAGGAGGCCCTGCTGAGAGGTCATGTTTGATGAGAACTCTGGATCTCCTGCAGATAGCCAAAGAAAGAGCGAGAGGTCGGCTCGACACAGACTAAACAGAATCCTGAAGGAGGTGTGTGGAGGACAAAAGAAGAAGCAAGAGTGATCGTGAGACTGAAGATGAAGAGGAAGAAGAAGAGGAATAGGTGGGAAGGGAGGAGACAGGAGGAGGAGCCCATTGGACATGAAGAGCAGCTCTAATTAAGATCAGGCTCCAGATAAACAGATGCTCTTGTGTGTGTTTGTGTGTAAGATGAGTCTTTGAAAGGGTCAAGGATGTGATGTGTGCATGCTGAGAAGTAATCTAGATAAAGAAGTTGTGACTACAGAAATGCTGCTGTTCATGTGTCAACTTCTTGTACATTAAAACTTTATTTCAGCTTTAATTTTGTCATATGACTTTATTCTTAATCCCATACATTATGACTTTATAAAGCCCAAATTATCATACTTTGTAACATAAACATTCAGACTTTGTTTCAACTCCAGTCACACAAATGACAACTTCTATTCCATCTTTAATCCACAACTTTTCTGCTTTATATTCACTCCCATCTAGTAACCATACAACTTGTATTTTGCTTTACTCAAGACATCTAAAGTTTGTTTTTCACTTCTCATGATATCATATGTTTCATTCTTAGTGTGTGTTAAACTTTTATTTCAACATTTATCTAATAACTCAATGCGTTAATCACTACTCAGTGACTTTAAAATGACTTGACTTTAAACTTGTAGTTTACAACTTTATTTCATCGATTCGATCTTCTAACAAGACTTTATTTTGACTTAAATATTATTCAATTACAGCTGAGTTTTGTCATTAATCTTTTAACGTTCTTACCTAATTCTAACTTTATACTGGAAACAGCTTTATTTCTACTTTAATCTTTTACATTCTGACTTTATTTCCACTCTAGTCTTGTAAGTTTACATCCTTCCATTCAGGTACACTCCTGTCATAGATTTGAACCATTTATTGCCAAATGGAAATACAGTTGAAATTGGTGTTATAGCTCTGGTTTCAGAGTACTCTCTGGGTTAGCTGAGTAGCCTGCTTGAGCTTTCCAGGGAGTGCAGAGCAGATCCCCCCAGGGGAAAAGACTTATACATGAACATTATACATGAACACAGACTTGACAGGAGGAGGCTGGGGTGGAGGAGAAACTACGAGACGTAGCAGGATGAATGATGCACAGGAGTAGCAGGAATAGTTGTGAATGGAGACATGTTTGAATGCACTGCCTTTGTTGCTACAGCGAGCTGTGATTGGTTGAGTGGAGGGAAGGGATTTGATTGGAACGTCAGCTGGTAGCAGCTGAGCTGACTTCCATGTACTGCATGAACTGGCGCTAGCTTCATATCTTGAATTTTAAGCTTGTATACTTAGATTTCATTAAAACTGTGGTCAAACTTTAGCCTTGTAATATTATGCCTTAATTCTGACTCTAATCTCTTAACACTTCACTTAATTAGACCTTAACTCTTTATTGCAAATTCTGAATTATTCAGGCTTTAACATTGTAAACAAAGACTTTGTTTGGAAGTGAATCTTATACATAAAGACTTAAAGGTAGGGTCTGCAGGATTTTCCTTAAAAAATAAAGTGCCAACTTTTACGGGAATAATCCTGCTCAATAGGCATCAATGAGCCTCTGTAAATGTGTGTCAGTGTCAGTGTCTGCTGATCCTTTGGTGAAAGAAATAGTCACTTGTAATGCAATCACAACTGCTCAAGATCCATAAAGACAAGTTTTAACTCTAACTCATTTTATATGTATGTTCAATAAGTACTGATGAAGTCAGTCTCAAAGGATGAGTATTGAATACATACTGAATACTAAAGAAGCTGCAACATCAGACTTTATATCAAAAATATAGTTTCCATAGTATGACAACACATGTCTAGCTTATTGATGGAGTCCTTATGGAAACATCTAGCGCACTATCAGGTCGATACCAGAGCATGTACCGTACGTGAATGTACATGAGTGAGTGTGGATGATGTGGGTGTTGATCAGGCTTTCAGTAATTTGATTCACAGCCATCCAGCATGTCCTGTCAACCTTGGTTGCCATGGCGGTCACCGTGGGGACGGACAGATTTGGCAGCCATGGCGGGTGTCTGTGTATTCTCCGACCAAGTGAATATGAAGCTGATCCACTGTTCATTTTATGTCTGTGGGATGGTGATGGAGCACTGTGCCTGTACCAGGATGAGTGTGGGTGATAGAATGGGTGCAAAGGATGAAGAATTATCCCACTTCTTCTCATCTGTTGCTACTGGATACGGATGATCTTTCAGCCTCATGCAAGGACGGCGGGGCGGAGTGACATCCCCCCCTCTGTTGTTCCATCCCTCCTTCTCTGGTGTCTCAGTCTATTGTTGTCTCTGTCCTTGTCTGTCTTTGTCTGTCTGCTTTCATGTCCCTGAGAATAACCAGTAAACCACAGGTGACTTGCAAACTATCAGGGTAGAAAATCATCCATCAGTGGAAAATGTGACCCATTATTTTGTTTTTACTACAGCTGGTAATTTAAAAAAGACACATTTAACAACTGAACCATTTTAAAACTTGTTGAACTGTTGGCTGTGACAGAGACAGTCGTCTCTCAATTGTGAGGTAGGGGGATTGATTTTGGTCCATGGAAAGTAGATACAGCTCAGAATTAATTCAAAACAACGTAACAAAGATGGTTCATATTGAGTGCTCAAGATGTATTTCCAAATTTTTATCTTACAGTTCCTTTTTTTGGCTTTGATTTTGTTTCCCCCAGTAGGTGAAAAAGGTATTTGCTGATGTTGTCTTGTCATTTGTAATCGCTGATTCTTGACAAAGAATCATACCCTGCTCTCTGTTTTTTTCAGTGAAATGTCTACAATTAATTTGCATTCACTCCCTGGACGTACACACTCTTCTCCTTATAGGTCTTTTAGAAGCGAAAACAAAAAACTCCTCACAAGAGCTTTAAATCAAGAAGTTCAGCTCTGTCACTGACACACTGTTCTCACTCTTGACGTAAGTACAGTTAATTTTCCATTTCTAATTTTCCCCAACTGTCATTAAAACATGACAACAGTGATGGAGTGAAAATACCTTCAAGGCAGGAAATGTCAAAATCAAATATCCCACCAGAGGGATCACAAGTTTGTATTTGACGTCATTAAAGAAAAGTACTGCCACAGTTATGAGGGTGTCCATCTGTGCATCATGTGTTGTTCATTAAAACTAATATCCCTGCAGTGCCTAGAGAGCCTACTGTTCATTCTGTGTGACATTCTCCGAGGTAAATTCCTAAGACTAGCTCATCCTTGGAAGCTGCAAAGCCTTAAAGCCGCATTGGACTCTTCAGTCTGTGAAGTATTTCCTCATCAAACAAAAATAAACCAAGAATGATTTTGGAAAGTTCATTCATGTAACAGAAAGAAGATTATGATTTATTTAAAATTTTATTTCAGTTATTATCAATTTTTTATTGTAACTGGGCATATTTATTTATCTATCTACCATATTAATCTATCTATAGGCTCCAAAATGTGTTGTTAAATCTGTTAACACCCATTCAGTGTGTGTTTAACGCTGTTAAATATTGCTTTACCTCTTGGTGCTTCCTGCTTGTTATGTACTTGTTTATACTATGGCTTGTTTTATTCCCTCTATCCCATTGATTTCCTTACTGCTGAATCATATGAAGAACTATAGAAACACTGAATTTTCCCCTGGGATTCATAAAGTATTTCTGATGCTGATCAAACAGTTTTTGAATCAGAATAATGACATGTTTTCTGAATCTTTACATGAACTCTTAAGAGTTTTCAATAGGTCATGCAGTCAGCTTCAAGTGGACACTTGAGGTATAGCAGTTTCTTTTTGCACTTGTACATATTGCTTCATTTTTCAACACTCTGTATTTCTACATGACCTTTCTCTTGGTAAAAGCTACGCAGAGTCAAAGAGTTATTTTATAACATGGAGTACATTTAAAAACATGGACAAAAGATTATTCAACCAGCAAATGCATGAGTAGATAATTAGCTTTGCAAATTCACAATTTTATGAAATTTTTGCCCATTTAATTCTTTCTCTGTTCTTCATGAGGAAGTTATTCATTCCTTTTATGAGCCAGCTGGGACTCCCAGGTCAGAATTATTGTGTATCTCAATGGAAATTGTACTTGTAAGATACAGGTCCAAAAAATGACTTGGATGCATTCTGGGATCTTTAAATATTCAAAGCATTTGCTCAAACAAATGCACCTCAGCTATTTCAAATATTTCCCACTTATTGAAACATCTTTTCTCCCGTTTTCTCCAGCCATCATCAGCATGACAAGTCTCATTAGTGACTCAGTGTGTCACATCTCCTCCCCTCTGAGCTGGATTTCACACAGTTCAGATCATTTTAACTTTCCTCTTCTACAACTTTAAATTTCCTTCCTTGTCCTTTCTCTGTCCTCAGTTTATCTCAGCAGCTCTCTGAGGTCGTTTTCTCTCTTCGTCAAGGCCCATTGGTTTCAGAAAAGAATCTGATCTCACTGCACACCAGTCTGGGGCCTCAAAGACCTGTAAGGACTGAGTGCTAGTGTAACTTTGTTCCTCTTACTGCAGAAGGGATGAAGAGTGAAAGTACGTAGCAGCTTTTTCTTCCTCAGCTGTTGTGGACAACAACTGAATGTTGTATTAGATTAAATATTTTTCACGGCGGGGTTCCTCCAAGCTTCGGTTTGTGCTATGCAAAATTAATGAGCATTAAATATACACGCCACAACCAGATTAGGAATTTTATAACCAGCACACTCATCTGTAGCTCAGCAGCATGCTGAGGAAATCATTTAAAATTCATACGTTTTTTAAGAGGGTTGATTTGCATACAGATGTGCAGTGCAGATCCCTAACAAAGTGCCCGGTTAATTGAATTAGCACCGACAGTCTCAGTGGAAGCATGCATCCACCAGCATTAAAGTTCCTGTGCTACAGAACAGTGCAGCAGTAAGCGTAAGCAGTCAGTCCGTTGGGACAAATAACTAGTTATGTCTCTCCTTTCGAGAGGGACAAGCTGTAAGAAAAAAGGCTGGGCTGTGACTTATCCTTGATCCAACGTCCCATCGCAGTTCTCACTCTTTATAAGCACCTATTCCGCAGAAACACTCATCATCTTCTCACACCCTTTTCCTCACCCCTTGTCCCTATCCTTTTTCCGAGTTCCCTCTTTTTGCCCCCAAATGCCACATTCCCTCTCTGGGAACTTTCCTCAGAGACCAAGAACCTTTGAGGGACCTTAGGTTCTTGGTCATGGAAATGGGCATTTTCTCCTCATACATGTCCTGGTTTGGAGTTTGTGCTTTCTGAGGTTCAAAAAGTCTCAGTGTGTGGCTTGCAGCATAAAACACATTTGATTGGTTTCAGCGGACAGGTTGTACAGCAAGAGGTGAGACTGTCTCAAGGCCATTAGCTCAGTCACAGGGAAATACATTATTACACAATACTTTGTTGGATTTAATGGAGAAAAACTCTTTCACATCAACTGTTCAAAGGCAAATTAATAATATGACAATTGGCACCAGAAAACTGGCTGATGTCAAACAATTGCAGACACTTATGATAATTGTGATAAATCAGGGCTCAATTGTTAACACTATCAGTTATTTATTTTGAACCAGAGACTTTCTGAATAACCTTGTGTCAGTTTTCATATATTTTCAGACTGACTGAAGGTTATACTGACTAATGTGTTTACCCCGTGAGCCATGAGCAGCCTTTGTCCAATGTCTCCTGCAAACCAACCCACTAAAGAAGCATGATCCTTCATTTTGCTGATTAAGTTTCCTAAGTCATCACAGATGGCTCTGAGGATTTTGCTATTGATACACACACACAATATACATTGACTTTTTGTTGTGGTGATACTTGAATAAAAAAACAGAGAAATGCTTTTGATTGTATGATAGATTCAACATACAATGATCAAAAGGTGTATGCTCCTGTCAATTAATAAAAAAAAAAGTAGGACAAGTTTGTTATCCAGTAGCAATGTGGGTATTTATAGCTTTAATTATGTTTATATACAGAAGTCATGATTTTAAATGCTGCGACCTATACATATTTGTATGCAATTCAGCTTGATAGAAGAAAGCGTACTACATTTTAAGTCAGAAAGCACTGTACATAATATTTTTTCATTTTCTAAAATCTTTTAATCAGTAGAATGTCTACTGATGTCTACTGACAATGTACTGTCATTTTATGTTACAGAAATTAAAAAGTTGGTATCATTTCTTAGTTTTAGGCTTTGATAAAGGATGACGTTGGCCTGCTTGCAGAGGTGACATGAATCATTGTGTTCAGGGTTCTGGTCAAGAGTGAAATAAGGAAGATAATCATAAAAACGTACAGCACTGTCTTGAGGACGAGACTCTTATCACGGTGTGTGTTTGTTTTGTTTGTTTGAAATGAAAGGAGAGATGAGGAAAGATTGGACAGCAGACTGATGATGCAAACCAGCAAAAAGACAGCTGTTTCAGCAAGAGAAAAATCTTCATTTTTTTTGTGAATGGTGGGTCAAAAGATGCCCAAGACTCATCCCAATTCTGCTTCAACCCTCCAACAGGCCATCCCTCTCTCACCTCAGCTTCTGCTCACACCTCCCTCTCTCAGCTGTGTTAGCCATTCACACTTAGCCTGTGAAATCGCACTCTCTTCACAGGGGCTTCTCAACACGCCACACGCTCCCTCCCTCTCTCTTTCTTTCTTTCCCTCTCCCTCTCTGTCTCTTTGAATTCTAATTGAACAATGAATCCATCATTATTTCTCTCGCCTGTAGCAAACAGATGGGGCACCGCTACTCTCTCCATTTTCATTGCCCCCATACATCTAACCCTGTCACTGCTGCTGCATCATCAATCTACCTGTGAGGCACAGACCGTCCCTTCTTCACCTGTTCTAACAACTCACAAATCAAATTGTTTTCACTGAGTCTATCTCTTTCTCAGTGTCCACGGCAGTCCTCTGTTTTTCCTCTCTTCACTCCAATGACAAAAACATCAGCAGTGGAGCTGAGCAAACCCTTTGGAGGTTAACTAGTTACTACAACTTTACTGGAGAAATACACAATGAGCACAGGCATTAGGATGATAACCTACCAACTAACCAAGCTAACCTTGAAGGCTAGGGGGTGCTAACTCTGCTATAATAGTAGTAAGTAGCTATAAAGTAACAGTGGCACACAGATGTTAAAGAAAAGAATAACCTGACTAATGATTTGTATTTCTTGACAAACAAGAGAAGTTACATTGCACATGGGTAGAGATGGGAATCGAGAACTATTTACAGTTAGGAATCGATAAGAAATGGCTCAGCCCATTGACATCATTAGCCTTTTTGCTTGATGATTCCCTTGTGGATTCTTTACATTGTGTCAAAGCAGCCGGACCTCATATTGACTTTTCTGCCCCAGCTATCTTAGCTTAGCAGAGGAATTCCCACTTGAAGTTTTACTTAAGAAGCTGTCGAACAGAACTCACAACAAAATGTACATTACTATCTACTATAAGAGATACATATCCAAAACATTCAACATGTTATACATCTCCCAATGTAACAAAAACAATACACAAACAGCGCCAACCTGATGCTAATGTATATAGGAAATTGCATTGATATGCCAGTGGTTAGCTTACATTGATATAACTACAGTTTTAAAACAGAATTTTAACTTTCATCACTGGAACATATCACAGTAACTTTTTATGAACCATACTTTGAACTCAAATATGTCAAATAGTTACAGGCAAAGATTTCCAAACAGGAAGTGGTGACTCATGGCTGACTACGGCATAACTACGGCAAGCTCGAGGTTCCAAAACAATTCAAACTTTTATAAGGGGCTGCTGCAGTCAATAAGATAGAACGAAACAATACATTTATGTCACCTGATGTGTGACTTTAACTTGTATTTATTTATTCATATATCCACAGATATCTAAATCCAGTGACCAATTTTATATTTATCATCTCACAGAAAATCTTTAAAGCCTTTGTTTTTACACAGAAAATTCACTGGAGGGATTAATAAGGGAATCGACAGAGAATCAGATTGATAATGGCATTGGTATCAATGGAATCTTTTTAACTACCCATCCCAACACCTGGCTATAGCTTGTAAGAAATGTCTCTCATTGAAAAAAGAGACTCAAAACCTCCAACAATAAAATCAACAGGTAATACGTTTTGAGATCTGTTGTTGAAACTAAAGAAACATTTTGGGAAAATATCCAATCAACCTCCTACACACTTTGTACCGCAGTGGAGCTGCTGTAATGCTGGGACTGAGGGGGTTGCTGTGCAGAGTGGTGCTGTGCTACGCAGGGTTGTGTTGTGTTGTGTTGAGTTGTGCTGTGCTGTGCTATGCTGTGAGGGATAATGATCCGTGGCTGTGTAAGCCATTAGTGAGTAAGTGGTTATGTTGGAGCCCCTGTATCCCTGACGCCTGCTGTCACTTTGATAAATATGCAGCACACAGATGCCCTGCATGCAACAGCCCTCTGCAGCAGATAGAGGAGCCATTTAGGATATGGCGCTCCTCAGAGTTGATCTACGTTGGTTAAATATTTTGTGTATTTGGAGTTTGGAAAAGTGCTTCTGGTGAGCCTTGTGTTTTCGTTTTTCTGCCTGTCAGCCTGCTCTATGTTGTGGTTACAGTTTGCAGTTTGGGGACTAGCATAGTTCTGCAAGAGCAGGGCCCAGAAGGCAGCAAACCACGTGATTAAAAAACCTCGCCATGAGAAAATGACAGCACTAGCTCTGACATGCACATCCGCTGACAGCTACAGAGGCCTGCTTGTGTGTGTTTTTTTTCCCAGTGTGCTGAATTCACCCTTGACTCCCTTCAAAAGCTGATTTGTTTGGGTCACCTCAGCAAACCTCCTCAGACATTCGGGGAAGACTTCCTGCAATGCTGTCTCTTTAAAGTCCGCTTATTTTCACCTCATTTCACACCAGTATGAGACGGGCTCCTATGAAAGGGTTCAATTCATGCTCCACTGAGTAGCTGTCCTTAAAAAGAATACATTAATACATGCTCTCCTTGGTTTGCCTCGAATGTTGGATGAGTTGCCGGTCCTCACAACCGTTTGCCAGCCTGTCCTCTCTCTCACTGCTTGTATGAAAGGACAATCAAGATAAAGCAAACGTATATATTCATTCATGATGAGTGTTTGTTTTCACCTAGGGTGCCTCTGTCCCACATGCAGATTCAAAGCTGTGATTCTCACATAGAGTAGAGATGCGGCAGCTCTTTGTCTGTGTGAAAGGTTGCGAGGAAAGAAGCTTTTTCATGGTCTGAGTCCACGGTGAATCGAGCTTTTACATCCAGCTAAACTCTTTTGCAAGTGAATTAGATCCAGCAGTATTATAGCGTGAATTCCTTGGGGTCAGACAGACGCAGATAATTGTATTTCTCATTTTCTCTGCTTTGCTTTTCCCCTTTTCATATGCATGAGCATTGCTTTGATAGTTGTGTTGATCATCTTAATGTTTTTGTATCTCATTTTTCACAGTTAAGTGTGTTAGTTGAGCTCTTTTTATGCTACATTTCTTATAAAAGTTAGGTATTTTTAGCATATTTCTAAAGTAGTGAAATGCAGCCTTTGTGATTTGGTGTTGCTTTGTTTTCGTGATATGGCTAAATAGTGTCCCTTGAGGTTTGCAATTAGGCCTTGAATTGTGTTTGAGCTTCGGTGCAAATGTTTGTGTGCAGGCTTCCAGGCATATTTGAGCAAGTGAAACAAAGTAGACAAAGAAAATATTTCAGCTTTAAAGCAGCAGAGTCTGAGGGAAAAGCCTGGAACTTCCTCAATTGTGCTACTAGGTTAATCTTCAAGCCAGCGCTGGTCTACATTACCCAATACACTTGCAGGTTCCAAGGCACGGCTCACACTGGAAACCATGGTCTGGCATTAAGCCTGACTGGCTCGCTGTGGCTCCCCCCAGTTAGGCCTGCCACTGCAGCATCCAAGGGACTGTTCTGAGCAAGCAGAGATACCAGCTCTATTTGGAGGAAGGAGCCAAAAGCAGCGTTTTGTCTCTGTGTGAGTGTGAGCAAGAAGACGGGCCTCTTATTATTTTACTAATCTCTGGATTAGGAAAAGCAGCTTTGGGCCTTCAACTCGTCCTCACTAATCAGCTTCAGTGTATTCAACAAATATGATCTATAACTGCTTTTTCCTTTCACATGTGTGCACACAAACAAGACACTCTAACCAAACAAGACAGAGATTTTTGGCTATTCCATGAGAATTATGTTCTTTTCATATTGACAGCAGTGCATAGATTAATGCTAAGAATTAGGGTGGACGTGGTTGTGAACGCCTGACCTGTTTTGGCATCATCTTTATCAGCTAAATTTGTATAATCACCAACCTCTTTGTTCAGTTAAGCCCATAATCACTTTCAATAGACCTGCTGCATTTGGAGGCTCATCTGGACTTTTGAGCAACAGGATTGGCAAACAAGTTCCCTTGCATTGATCTTTGCCAAATCACTTAAATGTTCCTAATGAACTTTACGTCCCCAGCACCAACTGTTCAAACACATCACCATCCCACACATTGATACTTCATGTTTTATAGATTTTACTTCCAGCTGATCTCAGGAGGCAGAGAGGATGTGAATAATATAACATCTTAGATCTGTGCTGGCCAATATAACTGATGTGCCTACAGTGATATTACTCACATTCCTTAATATTAAAGGACACACTTCTGTGTGTGTGTGTGTGTGTGTGTGTGTGTGTGTGTGTGTGTGTGTGTGTGTGTGTGTGTGTGTGTGTGTGTGTGTGTGTGCAGCAAGTTTTTCCTGAAGGCTTTGTTCAACTTAGCATTCCCTCCTTTCTGGAAATAGGATTTTGATCTTTTGCATTCAGAGTGATTATAGTTCACTTGGTGCACACATGCTGGCATCCAAACTTTGACAAGGCACAGCGTGGGGGAGCTGGAGAATGTGTACATATGCTTGCATGTGTGTGCCCACCATAGCCAGGATCCCTGGGGCTTGCAGATGGTAGTGAAGCATGCCAGCATCATACACACATGCGTGCGCACGCACACACCTCCGGAGCCAACCTGGAGTCGAGGCCTCGTAGCCTGGAGATGCAGGCTGCCAGGTTACAGCTCTCTTGGACAGTGAGGTGTTCCAAGTCACCCCGCCTCCTTCCTGATCTCTGCACAACCTCTTCAAACTAGGATGAGGCTTTTTTCTACTTCTTTGCAAGAAAGGCCAGTGACATAAAGACTGTAAGTACGCTTGTATGCAGTTTTAGTGGCCAGTGGGTGTCAGATGAATTGCAAAAGCCAAAACATGAACACAAACAGTAAAACACAAATGCAAAAGCTAAAACACAAAAGCAAAAGCAAAAGCTACACCACAGCAACAGAAATATAGCCACAACAAAAGTGAAACGAGTTCAACTTTTGGCAGTTTCTTTACAGACAGTTGTTCCAGCGGACCAGTCTATGCAAAAGAAGTGAGACTAAGTTAAACATTTATGTTTTCAATTATAAATCTTTATTTTAACTACAGACCTGATAAACTTAGCATTTCCATGTTCGATACATTGACTGATCTGTTGGGATAACTGTCTCTTAAGAAACCATCAAAAATTACGAAGAAATATACGGAGCTGCGTCATCTCAGCCAGAGTCATTAGAATATTATTTTCTCTTCGGGTGAACTGTAGCTAGGTTAATAGACACAGCTTTACTTATCAAAAAAGGTTAATCCATCTTCTATTCATTATAACTTGGTTAGCCAAAGCATACTAAGCACTGTTAGTTAAGTAGCAAGACTAAAAGTGTAGGCCTGTCGTACAGTCATACAGGGAGCATTTATCTGTGTAGGAATGAAATCAGCAATAATGAAGGCATCATCATTTAACAATAGGGGAACTTTGTTAAAAATTACAAAAGCTACTTAAAGCTAAATAAACCTTGTTTTTGGATCAATGCAAGGCTGTGGAGTTTATTAAATCTCCGTGTAAGATAAGTAGGATGTAAACGGGTTTTTAAAAATCTTTTTCACATCGGTCAGTTTTTCTCCCCCTGATTTTCAATGGCAGATTTAAATGTGATGAAGGAATCTAAAATTGTTGTAAATCACAATGCAACACACACACACACACACACACACACACACACACACACAATAGAACACGTTCAGACAGCTATTCAATCCTATTTGTTCAGAGCTTTGTAAGATGAAGTAAGGGTTAACGTGAAATATTCATTCCCAGAGGTGAACCACAGGGGAAAAAACAGCACTGGAAAAAATAGATGGCAGCACAGCCAGTCCTGAGTTTTTAAAGATGTGTGTGATAGTCCTGACTCCTGTTTGACCCCAGAGTCCACCACTCATGAGTACACTGACATGTATGTTGCACACCGAAGTGTCACACTGAGGGAGAAGAAAACTGCCTGCGTCCTGGCGAGGGACAGAATATTCAACACTGCCAGGAAAGGATGTTGTCTAACCAGGGTGTTACACCTTGCCTGATGTGCACATGCAAACAAGAAAACATGGGCAAATTCAGCAGAGTGAGCTGTAATCACCCAATCAAACACTGGCACACACTCAAACAAAAACCAACCAACCCTGAAGATGCCCTCCAGCTGCTTTTATCAGCCTCATACAGTGATGGATGCGTGTTTCCCTTCTCAGGATCAATGTGCTTTCACTAAACGACATTTTTGATGGATTCCCATTGACTGGAAAATACTGTATAAAACTGCGATGACCTCGTCCTCAGGTTTAGTGGACTCTTGTTTTAAAGCCTCAGGTTTAACAATGGTTATAGTGAAAACATGGAGAAGTGCAAGAAGTCTGGGTTTATGCAAATACATCTAATAACTCACTGCTGTTGTCACTTGCCATTAAGCTATTGTCTTCCTGCAATTAAAACATCAATCAACTTATAACAAACTCTACATACTGGAGATAAACTCAGTGAAAAAAAACCCAAAACAAAACAAAAAAACATTCTTTGACTGGCCTGTCTGGAGCATTTGAAAGCACAGAAAATCATGTAATTCCTGATGTTTCCTTTCTCTAAACATCAACAAGGGATTCCTCTAACTTTGGGAACTAAATTATTTGTACTGTCACATTAAAGACAGTCTGCAGCAACCATCTTCACTTATAGTGAGCATATTGCTATTATTCACATCTCTAAACCTTAAAGAAACCTTCATGAAATGTAAAGAAGCAGATAATAATGAATATATTTTGTTAAATTGGAGAAACCAGCAGAGAAATACCTAAACTTTTGTTGTACCAAAGCAGAAATATTAGTGGTGTGCAATACTGCAAAATTTGGTATCAATGGAATATCAAGTAAATATAGGGCCAGTGTGGCCCATATCAAAACTGATATTGATATCTTTTTTTTTTTTTAAACAATCATTTAAACAGTTTGTCGAATTAAGTCAAAAATTACACACAACCACTAAAACTGTTTTTGTTCACGAATGAAAGTAAAAAACTGATTTTTTTTCAACCAGAAAATAATTGTGTGCTTCATTTATTTCAGCTTTGTGGTAAAACAGTAAATTTGATTGTTTGTGGATATCAATAATAATTATATTCCAGCATTAAATGTATCATTTTGACCATCAGCTTGCAAATACTGGCATATTAACTTTTACAGAAACAATAATATTTTGGGAAACAGCAATAAACTGATCATTTGTTGGTCTCATCAAACATGGATTGTTCAATACTGATACAAAGGTTGGTATTGATGTATCAATATTTTAGATTGATCTGCCCACCATTAATAAACCCAGATATTTCTGTTGTGAAATTTGAGTTTTAAACATGGAGTCAATTAGAAATTGACTCACTTTGGGCGCAAGCTTCAAGTGGCCACACAGTGAACTGTAGTTTTTGAGACTTGTGCACCTTTAGCTCAGCAGTGATGGGTCCTTCAGGTTGGAGAACTGATCAATCGTATCATCAGACCTCCTGAATTAAACTTACTGACAGAAGAAACAGGGTGCAAGAAAGGTTGGAAATAAAACCGGTTCAGGAATTTTCAGCTGTCATCCTCTATATCTTTAATCCCGCTTTCCTATTTTTGTATCTCTCTGTCACTCTCATGACACTTTCTGAGTCCAGCTCTCTTCATGTTTGTGACAAAAAAAAAGAAACAAAAGCAACTGAACTAGAAAAAAGTAGGGCGCAGAGCTAACCCAGCTGCCAAGCCAGGCATTCCTTATTCCTTTGGCTTTTAATGCTGGCTGTTATAAAATATGCATGGCATGGCGTGGAGGGGAGCTACTTAAGGTGGACTACTTTATGTGGCTATAGTTTGCATTGCCGCCTTGTGTGTGTGAGTGTGTGTGTGTTGTACAGAGTGCAGATAATGGAGTCCTCTTAAATGGGCCAGAGATCTCCCCGGTGCCCTTATGGACATCTTTTGGCTTTGTCTCCATTTACATATACAGACGCAGACGAGAGAGGGAAGTCAGGCTCCCATAGGAGGAAGATCTTGGTAATGTGAGGTCACCTAAGATGCATAATACATGTAGGGATATACTATGTAACCTGACTGTCCATTTGCCTGTGGTAAAAAGACATAAAATTACACATTAGGTGATGCGCTCCTCAGATCAGGTAACAAGTTATATGACCACAACAAAACCATGTGATAAATCTTATGCAGAACTGACCAGAGGTTTAAAATTGAGGCTTTAAACATGTTTGAACTCAACACAGTTTTTCATGCATTAATTGTGACCCAGAATAGCTAAGTGATCCTAGATTTGACTACTATACACAGTTCCTTCCAAGGTGTATTTTCATTCTCTCTGATAAACCTCAGACTTCTATCAATCCTTTTTGATGCCGACAGACTTATGGAGCATTACACTTCGCCGCTGAGCTACGACAAACCATTACATTTAAATCCAGCCTAAGTCTACTTCATGCTCAAAGTTATCATCTCACACAGTTATTTCTAACGTGGCGTATGACTCATCTCTTTTAAATTAAACTCCCACGCATACAAGTCCTCCCACAAAGGTCGCAGTATTGCAATTAAAAGAGTTGTTATTTGCAGTGTTGGGGAGGTGACTGACATTAACTTAACAAAAGAATTTAATACCGTTAAGAATTTAAGACCATAAAGAAGATTGAAATTACGCTGCAACTGTAACAACAGTTGAACTAGAGCTCCATAAAAAGGACTCCATTATGGTTACCTTACAATAACCATCACCATATAAAGCCCATTGCTTCAATTTTACACATTTGTTTACTTATTTTTTGCATTTATTTATTTGCATTTATTTATTTATGAATTTGAGAGGAAAACTAACTCATGAGGTGTCCATGAAATATAAAGGGTTTTATACTTCAATTTCTCTGGGCCATTTTGCATCACCTTTAAAATCAGATGGCAGTGAGATTTATGAACAGGTACTGTATTATTACAGTGTCTCTTGAGCTTTTGAGAAAACTGAAGGTGCATGCTGTAATAATTTTAACAGTCAGGTCATGTTTCCAAAATTCAAAATCTCCGCTGACCATTAAAGCACATTGTATGAAATGAACTGAAAGGGATAGATTTTCAGTTTGTTCCATAGTGTTTAACTTTAATGTTTTATCTTGTTTTAAATTGACAGAGTTTTCCTTTAAAATGCACATTGCTGTTAATTCCACAACTAACTTCTCAACATAAAAGCATGTGTGGCTTTGTAATTTCAGGATAATTGCAACTTCATATGAATTTTTGATATTTGTTGGGGGTATTTTTGGCCTCAAATGGATAGGAGACGGTGGAAGGATGTTTGTAGCCAGGGGCCAAACCAGCAACCGCTGTGATGTGGATCATAGCCTCTGTATATGGGGCACACACTGAACCCACCAGGCCAGTAGCTCCCTGGAGGATGATAAACTTAAAGTGTCCCCACTGGTGATTGTTGTGATCTTTAATCAGTTTGGGGAAAAATAAAACAAAACCAGTGTTAGTGTTGGAAACATCCGGAATCTTCTTTTCATTTTGCCACTTTGGAGTACTGAAAAGATAGCTGGGCATAGCCAGTTTTTTCATCAGTCATCAGTCTTTATCTAAAGGAACTTAGAGTTTCACCAGACCTGCGATTAATATCTTTTCCATGTTTAGTCTGAACTCTTGAGACAGAAAACAGAGCTGTCCCTGTGATCTGGACAGTTTGTGCTGTATAAAAGGATCACTAATGTATTCTAAGCCTGAACCACTGAGGGCTTTATAGATCTATCTTTCCTGTCAGACAGTTAAAATCTCACTGTCTCTTTTTGCAAGCTAAAACAATCTGAGAAAACGTCATCTCTCCTGCTAAGGTGACTAAAATGCAATGACAACTTAAACTGTAAATTTGTGGAACTTCTGGCACACCATTTAAAATGTGACAGATCTTAAGTGATTCAGACAACCCCACAATGTGCACTCACTCACTCTGCCAAGGCTCCAATCTTTAACATCAGGTTTCCAGCTGCTGTGGCAGTAAATATAGCTCTGTCCGTCACTTCAACTTTATTCGCTCCACCCATGTTACATCGTCTTACCTCAGTAGATGAGTTAATAAAGCAGTTGATCATGAAGCAGGAGCTGAACTGTCCTGACTTTAGCCAACCAGCTGAATTACATACATGAAAGGGAGCAAATGGGCACAATGGGATTCTTATTGTGTCTGAGGGACTGTTTAAGGTTGGATTTGCAGTCATTTAGGATGGGGGGACTTAATCATTTAGGGGGGAGTTGCTACAATGTGGGACTGCCTGCAGTATCTGTAGACATTTTTAATCTGCTTTCTGAGAGCTTGTAAAAGCAGATTATTTCAAAATGTCATAAATCAGCCTGGTTATTAATCAGTCTGTCTGTACCTGTGATGTCTACTTTTCATGGCTGAATATAAGTCTGTAGTCATGGATGTGATGTGTTTTGAAGAGATCTTAAACAAGGTCAAAGACCCAGAGCACATCAGGAGCTCAGTCTGGAGGGTTTTAGGCCATGCACGTAGCCTGCTATTTGAGAAACTGCACATTTTTTGATACATTTAGGCCTGTCATTCACACAAAAACTTAGTTTTACGTCACTAAAAATGATATTTTTCTTAAAACTCCACCTAAAGTGAAGATTTTAAGATACTCCGGTTTTAAGGCGTTATGTATGTGCCAATAAACAGAGTACTTGGATCTCAAACATCACACCTCTTGGCAAAAAAGCCAGTAGAGTCACATATATGAGATGTAACGAGCACGAATGCTGCAGGCGTGTTAGTTTTTACATTGATGCAAACACTTCTTGCTTGCTTATTTTCTTTAAGTGCAACTTATTACTCACGCTGAAGTCCAAACCTCTTTAACGATCCAAACATAAGACCCTGGTGTCATGTTTGAATCAATGGCTGAATAGACAGAAAGATGGGGATTCATTCATTGGGTGGCACAGGTTTTGTGACACTGCCACCTATGGGTCTGGCATGCCAAGAGCCGCACTTGTTGACACGTGTGCCTGGTTAAGTGTGCATGTTCTAGCCAAGATTAAAGAATCTGGAATAAGACTGATTGCTTGAGGGGTGCGAGGTACTGCTGAGCTGCTATTTAGCAAGGCATCAGTCCCTCAGTTGTTTGTGATGCTTGCTTGACTACATCCCCCTCACACTGACATCTCTCCAACAGTGCATGTTGTTAGGATCTTGTTTGTGTATATGTTATGTGCTTATGTATGAGTAGCGTGTTCAATAACGGAGTGGAAAAAAAAAAAAGTTCCCTTCGGGGATTAATAAAGCATGTCATCTTTGTCTTCTCCTTATCAGCCTGCAGTGTTGGAAAAAGCTTATACCATTATGACCACATTCATCATTTCATTGTCTCTTTAAATCAAAACTGTTTACCATGATTTGATTTGTCGGTATTAAGTAAACAGATAAATTGTTGTTTGCTGCTTTAAAAGTCATCTGAAGATGCCTCGAGACATGATAAGCATCTCTAATTTCTCCTGCCATTTTGCAAATGACACATCTGCTCTCATTGAAGTGTGCAAATCGACCGGCACTGCTAATAATGCCATACCTTGCTTATGGCTGTTCTTAGCTACATTCATTCAATGAAATCCTGACCTTTAAGTTGTGGAACAAGATAACATTGAAGATACTCACAGCTAAAAGAAGTAGCTGGATTGCCTCGGACTGGCTGTGTGGCGTCTGCAGCACCACTGAGTGAAACATGTCTGACAGGCTTCCTGGCAGCTGGCTAATGGCATCATCAGTGTCAATGTAAATGATCAGGCCATCTCAGGCAAAACCAGTTCTTTCTGCTTTGTACTGAATGACAACATCCTTCACTAAGAGCCCCAGAGGACAGACATAACCCTGATTACATTTCTGCAGCAGATACTGTATAACCGTGGAGCTGCAAACAAACAGAATCAGTCTCTTAACACTGCCCTCAAACACGCAGGTTTGTTTTCATGACCCTGCTCAAGAGATGCTTTAAATCACAGTAACAGTATGGTTAGCCCCGTTCCTGCCAGACCCATATACACACGCTGCCAAAAATACAAACTGTCTGGCTCAGAAATCAAACTATAAACACACAAAGACACAATCTCCCACACACCTACATGCCAACAGCTGTGTGTTCTGGCAGGGTGATGCAGCCAGTGGCAATGACTGAAACATGCCTCTATAAGCTGAGAGCCTGCGATATGGCTCTATCTGCTGGTCTGCACAGCCACACTCCACTCACAACCCCCATTTTAATAAACCATACTCCCCCGCAAACACAGCTCCACAGAGCCACATTTCCCACCATCTCACTCATCCTCAAAGTCAGCCAGAAAGCTTGCTCACTCTCTTTTCCTCTTCTGAACCTCTGTTGTCTTAACTCTGACCATTCCCAACCCTCCCTCTCCCTAATCCCCCTCACCCTGTACTCCATTTCGGCCCCAGGAGCTCATCAGGGCTCTGGCTACAGTGGAAATAGCCCCTAGCTCCAGATCCTTGGGGAGAGTTATCCTAAAAGAAACCACCATCACCCCTCTGATCAAGCCTCCAGTATCAGCTACTCCTTCATCCCTGGTGCTGTAAATAAACAGATGCAGTCAACCCCCCTGGGGAGGAGCCATGCGGACACACAGAATGAAAATGGGCCCAGCAGAGGGAGTAGATGAGTCCTGTAGGTATACAAAGACCCTCTGAAGCTGTCAAAACAGAAAAACAGACACACTCTCTTCTTTGCAGATGACACAGCTCTCTTTCTGTGTGTTGTCTGCTTCAAGGATCAGCGGGCAGTTTTGCTCTTGAAACTGTTTTTCCACTCACTGTCTTCTTTTCAATTCTTGCTATACCCTACCTCCACCTCACTTCTTTGCTTGTATAACATAACAGAACCAGCGAGGGCATGTGTGTGAGAGATAAAGAGCACGCAGGGGGCTGGGGCTGTCAGTCATGCTCTAAGGATCCAAGGGCAGGTTGGAAATGCTGTGACCTGCTCCTTTGAAAATAAAAAAAGGCCAAACAACGTAGGGATCTCCAGAGACAGAAAACAGTTCTGACACAGGGGGTCTTTTGGGGCTGTCACCTGTGTCACCGAGCAGAAAGGCAAACACACTGAGAGGTACAATGTGGTGACAGTGTGACTTAGGAGAAGACACACAGTAGCACAACAGGATTCATAAATGTACATGACCCGCTCACACTGGGCAGACAGGTAAACTCTGCCTGGTCATTTTATCACTGTATGCAGGGTTCCTAGGAAGAGAAAGCTGCACAAAACTGTATTATAAAGCACTACAAGTTGAGTGTTAACAAGCTAAAAAAAAAGGCAGATTTATAATTTTGCAGAAAAATAAAATATTTCCAGACTACAATATGAGGTGTGACAGAGCATATGGGCCATATTTAAGAAAATAATAATAATTTTCAAGATTAATCGCATAAATTTACAAGAATAAAGTTAAACATTTACGAGAAGAAAGTTGTAGATTTATGAGAACAAAGTCATAAATTTATGAGATAGAATACTTAAATGGATTTAAAAAAAAAAAAAACTTTATTCTGAAAGGTTGTATTTGAAGGGCAGCCATCCGCCTTCGCAGAGAGGCTAAAATGAGAGGGTCTAGCATCTTGCAGTATCTTTTCAGGGTCCTAATACCTATGACAATTTGATGCTGATGTGACAAAGTATGAGATGTATATTTCCTTATTTGTGAATTGTTTACTAATGCACAACTTCACAAGATCCTGTGCATTATTCATTTTGGTGCAGGCAGCTTCTGGTCATCTGATAGTCAAGCTAAAGACTAAAATAATGAGTTTACTTTCATAAAACTGTGACTTTATGCTTGTAAATTTGTGAGTTAATACTCGTAAATTTATGAGATCAATCTTGGAAATTTACTCTTATTTTCAATGTTGCCCTTATTCTCTGTTGTAGGAACACTTTGCCCTTCTAATGCCACAAAGAAGTCCAAGCAAAAGAGAGACTTTAACCTGAACCTAATTTTGCTAGCATAACTAGGCTAAATGGCTGCTTTTCCTTTAGATAAGGCCATGGGGCTTTGACAGGAAAGCATCAGCAAGTGAGCCAACGGGTCGCTTTACTAGAAGTTAGGTGTTGGCAGTTAAAAATAAAAGTTCAAGTTCTTACAGGAAAAAAACAGAATGAACATGTTACATCTATGAGCTAATCAGAAACAAAAAGTAAGAGGGTAAGAAATGTCAGCATTATTGCCTCGACCACCCACACACAAAAAAAATCCTCCCTTCATGAAATGCAAATGTCAAAAGAATAATGGGAAATTTGATTGACAGATGCAATAATTCATGCGAGGGATTTATCAGTGTATTGTGTGTTCATGCATGTGTGTGTGCATGTGTGTGTGACGGGCAGCTGTTTTTCTACGAGAAAAAAAAATGTAGAAAAACAGACAAAAAGCTGTTTTCGTTCTTTTTAAAAACTGAAATAAAAATCACCACTGAGAGACTGATGGAGTGTCTCAAATCAAGACTGAAACCCCCTCTGTGTGTGTGCGTGTGTGTGTTTGGAGCGTGGTTGTCTAGGTAAGACAAGCTGTCAGTGTGCGTGTGTGTGAGATTGAAAAGAACAGCAAGACTTGCAGTGAGGCATGCTGAGACAGTAGTCTGATAGAATGGCAGTAGGTGTGTGTGTGTGTGTCTGTGTGTGTCCTTTACTCTTTTTACCATCATCACTTTCATTCCCCACTCCTTCTCCTCGACAGCACATTGATCCACAGCGTCCCTCTCGCCCCGATCCATCTATCTGTAAAGCAGACAATTGGGCCTGAGGAGAAAGAGCAGAGTGCCTGGTGTTTGAGGAGGGACACCTCCATTTTGAATCAGTGATACATTTTTTTATTATTATTTCTTCATGTGAATAAAAGCAAGGAAGTTTAAAAAACGAATGTCTGAAGTGCTCCAAAGCACAGAGAGTAAAGCTGTACAGTAACTTTAAGTGCTAAATATTTCACACAGAGCTGTATAATTTGTGTTCACAATTAAATGAGGAAGTGAAGATGCATGGTGAGAGAAAGGGAGCTAATAAATCTGGAAGGGAGGGCAAAGAGAGAACAGGGCAGGGAAGTCTCTAAATTTTCTCTCTAGATACAGACTGTTTTTAAGTGCATGAAAGTTATATCATTTTAATGCAAAGCAAAGCTATACCTGGGTGGCAAGATAACTTTTTTACTGGATACAATGGGATGAACTGACGTATTTATTAACAGTTATGTAGCGCTGTTGTTTGTTGTTTGATAACATGCAAACTTTGTGAGTTTGTTAGTTTGTAGTTTAGCAGCCAACTACATTTATCACTACATGCAGACTGATGCTCTGAGACCTATCGGTACCATGTAACATAAGTGAATCCTGGTTATGTCCTACCAGTGCTCATCTACCAAACAGTGCAAACATATCGTCACTCTCTATTTTATTGACAGACTCTCAGATTTGAACAGATCAGTGTAACTGCTGCATGTGGGTTGGACTGAACATTCACAAACAGCTGGGCCCGTATTTTAGCCTTTAGCTCCTGTTTCCACTATTACTTCTAAATAAATCACATAAATTGTTTTTAGCAAAAAAAACCCACAAATCTCTCTTCTCACTGCTAAACTTTGTCAGTTGGCGTGGTGTTGTCTAAGGGACTTCAAAATGTCGTAAATCAATGTGGTCCAATCCCGTCTAGTCTTGATAGGAAAGTCAGGACTTACCATTTAGAAATAATGTATCTTAGCACTGATAATCTCATTTTTAAGATGGGGTTGTGATCTGGCATATATCCAGATATGTGACTTGTTCAAGATGACTTAGAAAGTCCTCACAGTCCCTTTGAGTATCCTAAATGTCTTCTATCACGTTATACAGTTTGTACTGAAACCAATGTGCTCCCCATTGGCAGCACTGCCCTCGAAATGTTTGTTGAAATTAATACTTGTTTGTTTCATGATTAACATAATAAATTGTTTACTCTGACAATTCACCCAGCTGTCTGCACGCCATTTTCAGCAAATGACACAGATAAATACTAATTGGCTTTGTTTACTCGTGTCTGTGTGTGTGTTTGTGTGTGTTTGTCGGGGTGGGTGCAAGAAGAGACTGATATTTCCTGAGTGAAACAAACATTTGATTAAAACCATTAAAGACGGATGAAAGGCTCACTTTAAATGAAGAAGGTTGTAGTGTTTAATCACAGTCCTGCACTTGAGGAAGCGCACAGTTTGAAGAGTGTGCACCCTGCATATCATCTGACAAGCTATAAGCAAACAGAGCAGGCAGCCTGAGGAAACAAGGTAAAGGGTAAAAATGATTAGTTTCATCTTCTCATTTGGAATTCCTTATATGTGATTTCTCTCAGTGCTCTGAATCTATTTCTATATGCATCTGTGTCTCTCATCTTCAGCTCTCCTTTACATTTATTCCTCCTCAGATCAACTCTTCTGCCAAGAACTATGCTACAAAATAAGATGAAAAAACATCCAAAAAAGGACTAAAAAGAGTAAAAGGAAGCAATAAACAGAGCATCACCAGATGTTATCCCACGTCTAATTATCTAAATGATCAGTAATGGGCAAGGTTTCAGGATCAGAGCAGAAAGCGGTGAAATTTCACCCTGACAGCTAAGTGTGCTGCTGGAAAAGGGGCTACCAGCTTCTGATTGGGGAAAAATTGGCTCTAACGAAGCAGCAGGCAGCCATCTTTAACCAATCATGTGTCAGAGGTTAACGAGCCATATGTCCCTGGATCTGAGACAAAGCCATTTCAACAGTGTCAATTACATTAACCAGTCCACTGTCTTTAGCTCAGTCCTTCAGAGACCCACGCACAAACACACAGGGTAAGGTTTCCTAGGGATGTTAGAAAAAAGGTCCTACTTTTCAGAATGAAAGCAAGTAGTAAATATCCATATAAAAAAAGACTGGCACACAAATGTAAACCACGTTCAGGGTGATTTTCTGAGACTGTTTTACTGATAAAGGGGTTCAATCTACTGTATCTGAAGGTAGTATCCAAAAGTTTTATTTGTTGTATTCAGGGCCACTTTCATCTAAATGAATGAATCCAATTTATTTGCAAACACAAACATACCAAGCAAGAAGCAGCAATAAAAATAAGTGTAAGGTGGGAAAAAAATTTTCAAAAAGCAACAGAAATGGGTGAAAATGGGCAAAATTAATCATTACATTTCAATTAAAAAAAGGCTTGAAATATTTCATCCTATGTAATATAAAGAGTCTACATAATTCTTGGGATCTACCTCCTGAAATAAGTGACCAAAAAGTGTTTACATTTTATTGATACTCTATTTTTTGTGATATACCTTTTGATTTGAACAGATTATTATTATTTTTTTTAATAAAAATCCCTCTTTTCTCCTGCCTTATTTAAAGCAAGAATGATAAACTAAGTAACTCCAAGTACAGAATAGAGCAGGTATCAGTGACATTACATATGGCATATGTTTTTGGGTTGTGTCCTGCCCATTGAGATTAATCTACCACCTCTGCCTGACACGGAAAACCACTGGGCAGAAATGTGTGTGAAACTTCTCCGGACGAGCTCCTGAATATCAGACGCTAAAGGAATATTTTTTGTGTCTCTTTTCCTTTTTTGTAATCTGAACCGGTCGACCCTGTTAAATCCAATCTAATTTTGAGAGGTGAAGGGAGCTAAGTGTAAGTCTTAAGATAACAAATTCTCATTAATTTTGAGGAACCTTGAGTTGGTATGAGGAGGGTTTGCATATCTGTCACTCCCACGCTGTCTCTTTGGCTCCTGTTCTTGTACTGTGAGGTTTCCTGGTTATAGTCAGACTGTGTCTATGTCCAGGAAAGAAAGAAATGAAAGGAAGACAAAGATAGACGAGGGCAGCCAAGTGAATCTCTGTCTGGCTCTTACGTGTCCGCTGAGCGGCTCATCACAACTGTAAGGACACTAGATCATCAGGTCAATAAGGATTGATTTGACTGTATAATTCATGCGTTATTGGCATGGCGATATCTGTGTGGGGACTCACAGCGATCATAGCATTTCACTGCGTGGGCTGTGGGCCAGCACTCAAAGACCCCAAACAGATCCAACATACACATCCAGGTCAACACAGATACTTAATACCGCTCTCCTGTAACCAACAACACCCAAATTCCCTGAGTTTACTACTGAGGTCACCTTTCAGACCGATAGCAGGCTCGCATAGTCATTCCCAACAGAGTTTAGAGGGGAAAAACTCTGGTTTATTTGGTGAAAATGGCTTTCTTCATCTGAATGGAACTTATTTTTCTCTTTGGAATAAAAGAAAGATTCTATGTTATCTTAATTCTATGGTGAAATGAGCTTGATTGAGCTCTCAGGAGGGTTAATTTCTGAAGATTATCACTGTGTGAGTCACTGATTCTTACTTAGTACACAGTGAGTTGAGGTGATTGCAGAGCTCCTGCCTGTCGGGCCAATAATCAGATGGCCTCTCATAAAATGTGTGGCTCAACAGCATCTGAGTGTGTCTGTTCTGTCATCTTCTGAGTAATACAATATCTCCTGGTCTGATCTCCTTTTCAATTCCTTTTTTAGTATGACTAAATTAAACGATTTTTGTGTTTCCTTTTGTGTGCTAGCCTACAACACTGGTTTAAGCTACTGAGGATTTTTCAGTTTTACATGGATTTTTGCGCCCCATGTGGGTGTATCTCTTATCCCATTGCTGAATTTGATGTCGCCAATCTCTTACTTATACAGAGTTTTGAAGCCTAGCTTTGTCTGGAGCCATATTGTAACCTCTGAACGCAAGATGCAAAAAAAAGAGGTGGGCTTTGAGTATCCTCACTAACAGCTGTAAGTTGCTACATCAGATACACTGTACCTCTGATTAAACAAATTTGAAATATTTATTTTGGGTATTTCAAGAGCCAGGCTCAAGCAAAAAGAGAAGTTTTTATCACTGACACCATTCTTTTTATTTTTAATGGTTAGATTAGCAATTGAAATCATTATCTGAAATATTTGAAAAGAAAGGGTTTTTATTTTTTGTCAGTTTGATTCATTTTGTATTTTGAAACTTAACGAGAGCCATTTTAACTGATGACTGACCCTTACTCAGAGGCTCTGACGTCAAAGACATCTATACAGAAATAGTTGATGGCCTCTTTTGCTCTTCCAGGTCATTCAGAGGGGAGGTATCAATTTTAATTTCAGACTGTTTCATAAGCAGCTAAAAATTCACCAGGAGCTTTAAACGGCTTCTGAACTCCTTGAAGACCTAAGGGTTACCACAGACAGACAGACAGACAGACAGACAGACAGACAGACAGACAGACAGACAGACACACACACACACACACACACACACACACACACACACAGACATCAGTATGTGGACTGGAGATTAAACTTGTCCACCAGAAGAGAACGCAGCTATCAGCACTACTCTCCTAAACAGGAGAAAGTTTTGTTATTTTACACTGCGGTGTATTTAATCCTCCAAAGACTTTACTGTTGAATATGTGTTCCAATTAACTAAGTCTCTCATCTTCTTTGTAACTTTGTTGTTTGGGTCAATTGCAGGCTTCAGTGACTCAGGGGGACAGGAGGGGCTGGGCCGGAGGTATCAAAGCAAAAGACTGTTATTGATGTTGAAGCTTCAAGTGATCACAAATACAAGCTGATCGGTGTCGCACGTCTCTGATGCACATCTGAATTTAAATGTTTTCTTCAAAATATTCTTGAAGTTTGGTCTTTTATCTAAGATTAAATCTGTTTTATCTTTAATAATTTTGAGAGGTTGTTACATACTTTCATTTCTACTTGTTTGAACTTCTCTAATGCACTTTGTGTTTGTGTGAGCCACGCCTCCTTTGTATGTGAAAGCATTACTCTAAAAGAAACAGGAGTGGCTGTGCTTTCCTAGCAGTGGCCTGTGGTGCAAGCTGCCCCCTCTAGTTAAACTTTTCCAAACTTCATAGAAATTTTAAATCCCATCTTAGTTTAACTCCTTCGCTATAAACCAAGCATGATAGTTGTTTTCTGTTGTTTTCCTTTTGATTAGTGTTTTTATTTATTTTAAAGGTATCATGTGTTTCTCTATGCTCATTTTCACGGTGATGTGATGTTCTGCATGTTTTTTGCATATTCTACTTCAATGTGCAGCACTTTGATTAACTTTGTCCTTTTCCTCACAATGTACTATTTAAATAAAGTGGATTAGACTAGTTTTGATCTAGAAAGTGTATTCAATCAGCAGGATTCCTGGTGAGTTTGGAGGCACAGAGGACTAAGGCCAAAGAGTACAAAAATATAGACAGACAAATTGAGAGATATGTTGTCTTCTCTGTGATAACACAGATGGTTCTCCATAGAAGTTACATCTTCGCAATAAGCTTAATACATGCTTGTATGAAGGTTGCAAAAATGGATTATACCAGAAATGCAGGATTAACGCAAATGGGATCACCTTCCAAAGTGGCCTTCAAATCATCAGGAGTGATGGGATCTCATGACAAGCATTCATACATGTTTGCTAACAGCATTGGCCCATGACCTTGAAGTTCTTCAACCATCTTTGGTAAACATTATGCCACATTATTAATTATTCTGCATCTATAATGCAAACTCATGGTCCATATTTATTAATTTTTTTCTTCTTTTGAAAAAAAAAAAAAAAGGTCAAAATGCAAATGCATTAGTCCTGCATGTCAACTTTCCCTCGTGTTTAATGCATAACAACTCCCTCCAGCTGTCTCTTCATCGAGAAGGCACCGTTACAAGGGAAATCAAGTGTACTCAATTCTATATGTCTCTGGCAATTAATGTTAGTGTCTGCAGAACAGCTGGTCCTCAGAGCTATTTCTGTACATTGCAATACTGTTCTATTGTAAAGAAGATAAATAATGTAGCTGCAGCAATTTGCACTTAGTGCACTCCACAGCAATAACAGTGAGAAAGTGTCCACCTCAGCTTTAATTTGTCTGACCATCTTTGTGACTGCAATATCTTCTGCAGCATTTATGTGACAGTTTTATATAGTTACTGAGAAGTACAAGTGTTTATACACTTGATGTGAATAACTCGTACAAAGTGCATGTAAAACTGAGTTTAATCACATCTTCCCCCATGATTCCTCGAAACCATTCGTGTTCTTTTAGCTGTTTTGACAGCTGAGATTGATAAACAGTATTTATCTGCAAAGTGCAGGCTCTCCTTATGGGAGACACACTTTCATGCACAGTTGTACATGTGCCGACACACACACACACACACACACGCTGGGCTTTGGCAGTTTGCCATGTAGGCTAATTGTGTGGCATCTGACAAGGTCTCAAACCATTGAGTTTTAATCATGATGAAATGATGTTTGCCCCAGCACGTTGAGGTAGAGCTGCTTTTCCCCCACAGATCCGAGCGCAGTGCTGATTCAGCAGAGCTGTACGGGTGGTTAATTGGGGATTGACTGCGGCTGTTTATAATAAAGGGTATTTGAATCTGAGCTGCATTGTCGCTGATTCAGAGCAGGGTCAGCGGGTGGCTGTCTCTCGACTTAACCATGCAATTAATGATGAACCTTCATGTGAGCTGTAAAAGCATCCCTGCCCACATTTGGCTCATGGTGATGCAATTTGCTTTAATGGAAAGGAGACATTACTGCAAAGCCAACAGGTTTTCCACATGAGCAGCTGGATGAGCACAAGCTTGAGTACTCACCCTCTGGAAACATGATAATGACCTGGGTGTAACTCAACAACTAAGCTCAAGCTCTAATTTTTGACTTATTTCACTTTGTATTCTGGCTTTCTTTAAACTTAATACATTATATTCACCAATGCATTATATTGTATTTTTCATAAGGCTCTATCCTTCCTGACAAACTATAAATCAAAAGTTTTGGTTGTAATGAAGCCCAGACAAAAGCACAAGAATAAAGATTGTGAGATCACCACAGAAATCTATCCTCAGAAGAGATCAATGCTGATGTTTGAACAAAATATTTGTGTGAGGAATTTCACCCCAAGTCAAAAGAGCCTCACTGTGACCCCCAAAATAAACTGGAGACAACACCACAACGCTTAAACTACATTGCGTCTCAACAATTCAACAATATTTGAACATCAGTCTTCAGGGGTGAGAGGATGTTTGAACCTGGAGTCATCAAAGAATCTAACTGCAGGATAAGCTGACCCCCTGGCCAGCTGGGATGAATCAATTAGTATAGGGTTGAACAAGTAAAACGGATATTCAATGTTCGACAACATCAATCAGAAGAAGTTCATTGTGGATGCAGTAAACCACTGACTTTGCAATAACTTCAAGAAATCCTTGGTCTTGTGACTCCAGCTGTTTCATGGTTCTGCTCTGTGCCACACTCTGAGAGTCACAGCTGGTGGATGTTGAAAAGTGAAGCAGCAGCAGAGTCAAATCACAGAGCAGAGACGAACCAAACGTGGATCTGGTGGTATTCTGAAGTTAAAATCCCAGCCAACTCAATGGACTGGACATGTTGATGTGTAAATAAATAGAAATAATTAAGAGCACTCTCTGAGATTAAAAAAAAAAAAACATTATTTCAGAATCTGAAGGGGTTGTGTTTTCTGCACAAAGGTGACGCACAGAAACTAGATTATTATCCTTTTTTTTTCACATAGTGTCCGTTGGTATCCATTTCCAAAGGGGGCGGTGTATCGCTAACACGTCTACCAGAGTGCTAAACTAGAGTAGAAGAATTTTATATTTGTTTACACCATTTACAACATTATTTTTCACCCATACCTCTTCTCCACCAAGTATGGTAGCCAGGAAATGTTCATCACACTGTAATTTCTGTGTGATGAATCAGATTAATGTTTTCACACTTTAGACACTAGTAGCTCCCGTTCATCCCCCATATTGTCTGTGTGTCTCCTTCTGGTAGTTATACGTTTTTTGGAGGTGCGTGATGCAAAAATTCCCCTCAACAAAGGGACAGCTTGAGGGGTGAGGCTGCTAAAATGACATCATTTGTCCTGTGTGGACCACACAGACGCGTCAAGCATAAACCAGACTTGGAAGTTGTCATATATCACCTGCAATGGTGTGCACCTCTGTAGCCCTTCCACAGAGAGAACAATATTTAGGCTTGTAGTTTTTACTTTAAAACTCCAGTGAGAAAATGTTGGTACCTCTTTTTGTCTCTTCACTGTGAAGTCAGCTGTTTCTTCTATAAAAAATAAGACCCATCTCAAATTCACCACCAGTTGAGAACTGTAATGAGAGACTGTTCCTACAGCACGTTGTTCATAATTTAGTCTGACATGTGCCCTGCAGCAGTAGTTTCAGGCATAAATATGACAAAACAAAAAAGAATTGTCTCGATAATTATGGTCTCATTGGCTCATAAAAAGATCCGTCTTAATGTCAGTCACTTTCAAACCTGGGTATAAAAAGCTCCTCACAAGAGCTTTAGATATTTAATATGTTCAAAATTCTGGAGCCAGTTTGGGGTTAAATGTCTTTTCTGGAGATTTCTAGATGTGCAAACTGGAGGAGACAGGAATTGAATAGATAAACTCCTTACTTTTTCTGACAGACCACGACTGCCTTAGGTAACAGCAGGTCAGTTTAGTGAAACCAGACGAACACAGAGATTCAGCTCACGTTTAATGAGGCAGAACTTTCATGTCAGTACTCTCTGCATTTTACATTAAACACACATCTGGTTTCCATCTCATCTCAATAATACAGTAAGTGTCGGGAAAAAGTCGGAATCAGGCATTGATTTCAACTTCCTCCGTGACAAGCAGCATTTTTATCCTCTCCATTGATTCCTCTTCTCAGTGTATTCGTGGCAGTTTTCAGTCATGATGAAATTGGAGGGAACCCAGCAGACAGGCGACATTGCTGCTGCAGAGAGCGAGGACTGGTGGCCTTTACTGGACTCCAATTGTCTAGCCTGAACACATGAAAAGCTGGTAAATGTCAGGAGTTTTTGAGGAACGTCAGAAGCTACATTTCACTCCTCTTTATTCTGTTATTTTCCTCTGCTCTCTCCTTTCATCGCCTCCCTCTTCTCCATGCCTGTCTCTCCCAGATAATGTCAGTGCCTCTAGGGCGAGCATCACAGTGTGATCCCCCCCCCTCCCTTCATCAGTGCCTCTCCACCTTCTTCCTCATCATTTCTCTCCTCATCCTCTCCTCTATACCTTGTTCCTCTGATCTGCTCCCTCTCTCTTTATGATAAGCCCCAGTCTCCCTTCCTCTCTCTCTCTTTCTCTCTCGCTGTCAGAGTTTAGAGGAGGATAAAAATCACTAAGCTCTGAATTATCTGGCTCTGCTAAAGGTCACAATCCTAATCATCCTGGATGATTGTGAACGGAACCAGCAGCAGTCATTAGCAGCACTCTGTCTGGAAGGGAACCAGAAAAAAAAAAAGGATGACAAGAACATAGTCTAGCTCCAGATCAAATGCAGTCTGCTCGGCGATATGATGAACAGGCAAGATTTAAAAAACACAAAGTTGGATCTAATTTTAAAAACCAACCACTGCAATTCATCCTACAAATGTTTAAAGTTACCAAAATTTGTTGATACTTCAAAATGGATTTAAGAGAAATAAAAATTATTGAACATTTCTCGAAAATGGGAGCAGATTGGTGTATTTTCATGATGAGAAATGACAGAAATGGAAAAACGGTGCTAAATCATGGCTGTAAAAACCATGGAGGTGAGAGATGTAATCAATAAAAAAAAGAGTGTGGGAGACAAAAACCCAAAGGGGGTCTATAAAAATCTCACCGCTAACAACAAACAGACATAACAGCAATAAAAAACATCAGGGTGACAGGCGAAGACACGACAGCACGGATAAGACAAACTGAGTTATAGCCGCTGAAAAACACTCTAACAACAACAGGCTGAGTGAAATATCAGGGGAAATACATAAAAGTTAAATAAAATAGCACTAACCATGGAATAAAACGAAATAAGATGTGAGTTTGGTGATGCATGACGAGGAGTATGTGTGTGTGTGAGAGAGAGAGAGAGAGAGAGAGAGATAGACATGGTTTTGGCTCTGACGCAGTGAGAACAAGACTTTATGAGACGTAGCTTTTTCCTTTACTCACATTTTTATGATACTGCTTTGACTGCATTCATAAAGTGACTCAGCACAATTTACATTTCTGACATCACTCTACAGCATTTCTTCACTGTTGTGCTGAAGTTTTGACCTCCTGTGCTGTTAATGTTGTCATGAACAGGTCAACGCTGGATTGTATCAAACTGCAAATGTTTATGCAAACACTTGATAAACCAAGTGCCTTAATACTATGTTGATAGGTGTAAGTAAATCGGGGGCCGAATAAAAGTTTGGTTTGTCAGTTTAAGGAGGTGACAGGGCCGATGCTCACACATGCTGCCAATCAGCTGTCAGAACAAGTTGTTCGGTGTCAAAGTCTCTTCGTTTGCCCAGATTTGTCCTCTTTTTTGGTCATAAAATTACAGAGGCAAGAAGTCAAATTTTTTTGATAAAAAGTCAAAGTTTTCAGTCAAAAGTTCTAAGATAAAGGGATAAAATTTGAGATAAAAAGTCAAAATTTCAAGATAATTAAGTCAAACTATGAGATAGAAAGTAAAAATTTTGAGATGAGAAGTCAAAATTCTTGGAAAAAAATCTGAGATGAAAGGGACAAAGTTTTGGATACAAATTCAAAATTTAAAGATAATAAAGTCAAAACTATGAGATAAAAAAGTATAGATTTTGAGGTAAAAAGTATTAACTTTGAGATGAAAGCCAAAATGTTTCGATAAAAGTTTAAATTTTGTTAAAGAAAAAGCCAAAATTCTGGGATAAAATGTCAAAATTTAAGGCAAAAAAGTCAGAATTGTAAGATGATGAATTCAAACTTTTAGATAGAAAGTCGACTTTTGAAATAAGAGCCAAAATGTTGGCATCAAAAAGTAACAATTTTAGATAATCAAGTCCAACTCATGAAATAAAAAGTCAAAATTTAACAATATTGGCTCATTTGGTACAAAAAAAATCACTACAAAGCCAGCTTTTCATTTAGACAATAAGTATTGTATAAATAGTGTATCAAAGCCTGAAACTAGCTGTTATATATTATTTGTATTTATTTTATAGAGCATTTTCACTTAAAAAAAGAAGCATTTTAAATAAATGTATGGGTTATGATGCTTCTTTGTCATCTTGAGTATCTTTGGGTATTTTTGTAGAAACTTTAAGAGGCCAGGTAGGGAGGCCTTTTTTGGGGTTTTAAGACTACGCCCCCTCCCCCAGTTTAGCTGTCTTTAACAGCAA
>RPOG01000172.1:548544-699881 GCA_008086565.1 Thalassoma bifasciatum
CATGCATACAGACAACACAAGGTTGTTCTGGGGGAGGCAACATTGAAAACCCAAGCTGGCAGTCTTCATCTGTCCTTAAGCTATAATTGTGTGATGAAACACCAGCCAATGCCAAACATTGGGACGGTTACTTCATTATTTAATATCCTCCAGGAAGTAGCCAGCTATCTATATCGAGCTACTGTCCTAATAATGAATGTCATATGAGATTTGGATAAGGTGTTCCAAGATGGTGTCCCATTCATACCATTGGAAATATCTGTCAAGAGCCATAATGCACTCATATTAGCATCTCTCTCACGCTGGCTGCCAGCACGAATGAATAACGCAAGAACAAGATGCTCATGGGTTGCAGGAGAGCCACCTAGAATCCAAAAGGGTCATTTTTAAACACATTTAATCAGTCACAGCCTTAGTTTCTTTGCTCAATGATTGGGCAGAAGGACTTCTCTCTAAGCCAAATAATCTGCAATTCTATCCAGGTCGCTCACTTTCATAGCCTGGTGTTGTTGTGCTGACTTTGTAAAAACTGAGAAGAAAGTCAACTCCTCCATTTCCCAAAGTGCTCCATTAAAACATGTCTCATACATCAAGTTAAACCTTGGAGAGAATCCTCCAGAGGTTTTATAAGTTTGTTTTTGTCTGCATTACAATCATTCGAGTCATACACTGAACAAGTTATTATTGTTGGCGCAGGAACGGTGGTTTTAGAATAATCCCGGTATGTGGACAGGGCTTT
Organism: Thalassoma bifasciatum; assembly: GCA_008086565.1. NCBI lineage: Eukaryota > Metazoa > Chordata > Actinopteri > Labriformes > Labridae > Thalassoma > Thalassoma bifasciatum. Next base: position 549,284 of record RPOG01000172.1, read on the forward strand.
GCTGACCAAGATTTCAATTGTTAGCGTTTTTATAAATTCAACAGAAACATCTTCAGTTTCAGTTCTTTTGTCCAAACAAGCCTGACTGTAAAAGTTGTGAGTAAACAGTACAATTTGGGCAGAACACTGAACCCTGAATGCTCCCAGTGGTAAGGCCATCAGCTTTTTTGCCAGGAATATGTTACTGCATGCATAACATGATAACTGAGCAGGAAAGCTTGGAAAATTTGGATTGAGTTTGTACCTTGTTGAACTAGTTGCTTTTGATGGCGTAAGTCCTAACAGGTAAATAAGTTTGTAAGATCTCTGTTTCTTAATTACAGCACAATACTTCAATGCTGCAAATTATAATGTGTGGAACCCTGAAGCTACATTATGATGACGCTCAGAGTGAGATGGCCTCCCCCTCAGGAGCACATTGTTAAAAGAAGCTGCTGAAATAAAATTTTAATTTACTCTCTGAAGGCACCATTGATTGCAGCAGCAGGTACAAGAAGAAAATTATAGGATGGCACCAATTTATATTTCACTTTCTGCCTCTGTGGCTCTTTCTTTCCACAGTGAGTCATGATGGTGTTTCCTAATGAGGTTTGGCTATTTAGAAACCTCCCATTTACCCTGCAAATTATAGCGAGCTAAAATTAAACCTCTGCCTCGTCAGCCCTATTTCCAGACATTCGGGCGGATAAATTATTAAGCCGGCTGCTTACGCCATTTCATTTGTTATTTATGATCTAATACGAAGGCCTTATTACTGTTATACTGACCAAACAGGCACACGTAACCTGCAGCCTTGTGAACAAGTTTCATAACAAAGTCAAGTTTGACAAAGTAGATTCTAATGATACACGTGTGCCTGTGCACGATTCGGAAAGACAGGGAGATAAAGACCTCTAATGCCAGGGATTCAGACTGGCTGACCCCTGAAGTGTGCATGCTTATTCGATGTATTAATATTTCAGACAGATGACTCCTATTTTCCACTTGGGCAGCTGTGGAAAGACAGTGATGGAAAGAGAGTAATTTGCAACTTTCCTCTACAGCTCCTCACGCAGTGCATCTGGAGGGTAAAAACACCTTTCAGCTGTTTGACTGCCAGAGTGCACACAGGTGGGGGTGAGAAGATGCTCTGGACAACCAAAGGAAGAACCCTTATATTCTCATCTGAGCCTGAAAATAGCCTGAAAGCAGTGTCTTTCTTGTTACTTATACAAGATCATACGGGATTTTTTTTCAAAACAAGTTAAACTCTCTTAACCCTTTGAATACTGGAATATCATTGAAGCTATATTGCCATGGCAATTATAACGTGTTATAACTGTAACTCTGCCAAATTTGATTCAACTGGAAAAATTCAAATGACACTGAAAACCTTTCCAGTGATGCATGGTTCATTACGGTAATCACAATATGACATAGAAAAGCAAAATAATCGAAATGTTGTGACGATGCTAAATGGCTGTAACTCCTCAAATTTTTGCCAAAGTCAAAAAATTGCAATGCAAACAGAGAGTTGAGAAGCTGGGCATTCACTCAATTATTTTTTTGTCTCACTACACTTCTAATAAACCAGTTTAATTGTTAAGTCATTGTCTGCAGGATTTGTCTAGAAATCAAAATCCCAAGTTTTACAGGAATAATCCTGCTCAATCATTACCTGGGCCTCTGATTTGGGTGTTGTGTATATAAACATTAACAAAAAAAAATTCTGTACCTTCAATGTTTTTCTTTTAAACTGCTTAACTTTTAATATTCATGCCCTCAGTGTTGTAAATTTCAGATTTATGCACCACTTAAACAAAGCACTTAGACTATTTATAGCTATAATGATAAAAAAAAAATGTTCAGACCATATTATCCCCAGTTGGTAAAGGGTTAGGAAATTATGTCTTTCTGCCTTTGCCAATACTTTTTTTCTCACTGTAGTTGAGATAAGTTGATCTTTTTTAGTCAAAAAGTGTGACTACATCCTAATATTTTTACATACAGATATGTTGGATTAAATATTTCAAAGGGTGAAAAATCCTGCAAAGTTCATCTTCTAACCACATGAGAGCTGGAATGAGGTTAAGTAGATATTTCTGTCTGTATTTTTTCAGACTAATGTTAATGTTGCCTGATTAAATCCTTCCTGCTGCTCTCAGTTAAACTCCTCACACAGTTTTGCTGTCTCGCTCATGATTACATCAGATTCTGAACTTCTGCTGGGTTGAGCTGTTTTTATTAGCAAAAGAGAGAGAGAGAGAGAGAGAGGGGTCAAGGGTCAGGAGAAAATGTGTTGAAGAAACTAATTGGGGAGTCCATGTGTGGGTGTGGGTGTGGGTTTGTGTGTGTGTGTCTGTTTGCATGCACATTCAGGACGATGGGTGGGAAAATAATTGAGGTGATGGGAGAGGTGACACAGACTTGGTTTTATTCTGTGTTTTGTCACCAGGCAGATCATTTGCTTCAGACTAAGCACTTCTCTTTTATGATAAACTCATGTTCGACACACTCTGAGCCAGACCTGTGTTTAAGACCGATGTTAATCACTTGAGTGACCTTTGACCTGATGAGGGTAAAGGGTAATGACCCTCTCTGGTTTGGGTTTAATCTCTTGGAAAAGTGGGTGGTTTGACATTGTGTTTTCAAATGTTTCATCTGTAGCTGTAATGAACATTTAATGCTCTTGTTTAATTTTTTCAACACTTACTCGCATTCATAAAAGCCCAAAAATCCTCCTCACTCAGCTTTAAAACAATACATCTAGGAGTTCTAGCTTGTACTAGCTCTAGAGTATTTTCATTAAAAATCCTGGGGTATGTCTGAGCTAGGAAGGGGCGCACCATTTTATCAGACTGAAACTTGGTTGACCCTGTGTTTAGGTCAGTTCATTCAAACAGTAGGGAAAAATATCAAAGAAAAAGCCTGATCACTCTTAATATGTAGCAACAAAATTTGACCTGATTTACTGAAATGGGAAGATTGGGGCCCACGTCATGTCATGTCTAGTTTTCCCATAGACGGGAATGTAACATACCATCATATTATACTATTTCATTCATGGAAAGACTGAGACTGTTACTTTTTTTCCTGCTACTAAGGCATTGTACACACATAGCTGGATACTTTGAAAAACAAATATTCCCCCTCACTATTTTCAAAAATACTTTCGTCCACACCTGATTATTTCCAAAGAAAATCGTCAACACAAAAACAGGCATATGAGTCAAAAATTGTGTTTAAGAATGCCAAACCCATAGGTGGCAGCATTTTTTAGACGTGAAACCTGTGCATCATCCTGTCTATTTTGCCAGGGATTTAGACATGGTGCTGCGATTTTATGTTTGGATCAATAAAGGGGTTTGTAATAAGATGCTCTTTAAAAAATACACAAGCAAGAAGTGTTTATGTCAGTGTTAAGACCAACATGCCTGCAGTAGTCATGCTCAGAAATAACGTTGCATATTTGTGACGTCAGTGGCTTTTTCTCTTTGGCTTGAGTTCTCAGACAAGACTGTTTTTAGTGACGTGAAATAACAGTTGCATGTGGATGACAGGCCTAGATGTATAAAAAAATATATGCAGTTTCTCAGATACTCAGCTACTTGTGGACATGGCCTAAATATTTTTATGTTGTAATCATTTTTACTAGTGTCAGTGATATAACCTTGGTATATTTGCTGGAAGATGAGAGCACACCTTTAATGAGATGTTTTTGGGCCATTTTCTTCTTCGCTTCAAGAACTCTAAGGGTCTCCTGAACTGCCCTAACAGCCTGAGCTCTTAAAAGGATGGTTTGTTCATTTTGAAAGTACTCATATGAGGCACTTCTCATCAATGTTTGTACTACCCACAAAGAATGCTGATCAGTTGATCGGTGCTGCAGGTTGGAGAACAGAAATGAGTCATGTCGAGGATGGTACAAAAGCTAAAAATGGGGAAAACAAACTCCAAATAGATCATACAAAGGATAATGTTTTGTTGGGAGTAAGTTGAAATTAGCTGAAACTATGTGGGAGAGCTGGCCCCTTTGGGTCCACTCCCCATCAACCCATACCTCTACTCCTCTGCTTAAAACACATAAACTGTCTTCTTCAAGGACTAAGATGCTTTGTGAATAACTTTTATCTTTTCTAAAACCTAGTCTTAACTTTGAAGGGGGGTCCTGTGACCAAAGAACTTCCTCAGCATTTCATCACAAGCAGAAACGTATCAAACATGGATGTGTGATCACAGGCCTTGATGCAAACTTCACTAAGCAGAGAACAACACAGCTTATGACATGTGTTATATATAATATAGAAAATCTATCTTGAAGACATTATGATTTTATATAGAGCCATTGTCTGTCTCACATGCTCAGTTCATTTTCCAGTCGATTTCATACAGCTTTCAGATAAACTTTAAAATGTTTCGGCACAAGCTGTGGTAAAGAGACAGATTATACTTGATGAGAAAATTATACAACTTGGGAATATAGCAGTATTTGGATGTCTGTGAAACATCTGCCGTTTCTGTTAACAGCCTCCAAACTCTTTCACCTCTGACTTGTCAAGATAAATCTCTTTCCCCAACATTTTCCTTCTAGGTTTGGTTCCTGTTCCTACAAATTTACCTTAAAGGGTGAAATTGGGGCACTGTGACCTGCACCTTCTCTGTATGAGCAGATAAGAAATCAGCAAACCCAAAAAAGACTTTCCTTACCTATGAATAGCCTGCAGTCTTCATTTATCTCGCAGGCTGCAGCTCATGGTGTATTTAACCATGTCTAATGCACAAAGTTGTAAATTTTCTACAAGGCACTCTGCTCTGCTGCCAGCAGTCGCTTTCACAATTACCAGATGGCTTAGATTAGAGAGAAAAACACAATAAAACACTCTACCGACACCTGGCTGATAGCATCCTGTAAGGTGAGTGTGAGAGGACCTGTGTGTTTGTGTGTTTGGATAAACTAACACACATGTACAAGAGTGCATACAGTGAGTGTGGTTGTGTCCTGATAGAAGATAAAGAAGAACAAGAGCCCAGATAGAGAGATTAGGAGGATTTTATCACTGGTTTATGCAAGAATATACACAAATAGACACACTAAATAAAGTCACACTCACACCTCTGTGATAGTCACACAATATTTTGTATTTAAATCAACATGGGACTGTTTCTTACAATGATTTCTATTAGAAAATTTTCATTAAAAGAGACCAACAAGAGCTTTTATTATTGTCGTGCTGTGATGCCTCCTTGGAGCTCATTACTTTGATATAAATTTTTCTGCAGTAATTCATTTAACGAACACATCTCAGATCACAGTAAAAATGCCTATTTTGAAGTTCACTGATAGCACTTAAAACACACTCACCAAATAAATAGAGACTTCATTTATACATCTACTGCAGTAGATGAGAACATATCTTGAAATATAACAGGCCATATGTGCTTGTGCAGTTTCTATCAAATCAAAAACAGCACATTAAATGTTCAATGCAAATTATTTAATGGTGGATTTTAGAGTGGAGACCTCTCGTGCTTTAGCTTCTGTACTCTGCTGATCATGTATGTGATGACTTTGGCCCCTTGAGTTAAAACAAACCCAAGAGTGGGGAAGAAGTCCATCTAAAATGTAGGGTTTGTTCATACCAGAACACATAAATAGAGTCATTTATAGCAGATCTCTTTCCATGGAGACTTCAACAGTGAAATCAACCAGACTGAAAGCCAGACTAAATAGATAAGTCTTTAGCTTTAATTTAAATTAACACTGTTGCAGCTCCTCTTGCAATGCATCAGGAACTTTTCTGCCTCCACGGCCACTTCAACTTCACCGACTGAAAGGATGAAAACCACTGAGTTTTCCCAATTCTATACACTATACCTATAAGAAGTGGACTTACAAAAGGATATAAGATGCAAACAGACAGTAGTTATTTTTCTGTCACGTATCAGCTAATGAGCCTTGAAAAAAAGACTCTGTGTGACTTAAAGCACTTGTGATCAATAAACCCAAATCACTTTGACTCTGAGTTTGAAAAAGGGGAAAAAACATCCCTTCGATAGGATTTTGTGAAGAACTCATAAAACCTGGGGGCTTGTATGCTTAATATTGATTATAAACACTAAATTTCATGCATAATTTACAAGCTGTGTGTGGGTGTCACTGAAAGAAAAAAACATCTGAGATGGAGCATTTCTGCTAAAAAAGTGTAGTTGATGGTTTTTATTACTTTTTAGCACGTAATCGTGTATCAAAGATGCAAATCTTTGCAAATCGGCACAAAATACTATCTTTCTGTACCAAAGAGCAGGCCTTAAAAATGTACTTACTTTGGATAAATTGCCCAAAGAGAATTCTCTTTAACTCCTCTTCATGATCACATGCTCTGCCATTTCCACCGCCTACTTGTCAGCAATGGGAATTTACAGGTCAGAGTCAAGAGAACATTAAAAGTGCCAAACACACTGAGACACATAGCTTCAGGGTGAGCACAGTCAAACTTAGGTCAGGGATGCTTGTAGGTCTTCTGAGAGGAACAAAAACATTTTAAAAGATGTGTGTGAGGCCCCTTTAGACTAACATTAAAAATCATATCATCCAAACTGGCTGTCATATCTTAGCTCATTCAATTTTTCTCCACTTCCCAGAGGGGACTAAAAGCTCAAAACAAGAGTCAATGGCAACTGAAGAAGATGCTGTTTGGCATTGCCTGGGACAATTTGGCAGAATTTTCACAGGTACAACTCACGTACTCAGTTCTGCTGCTCATCCTACATTTAGTTTATATTAGGGCTGTCAAACAATTGAAGTTTTTAATTAGACTAGTCACAGAGTTGTTGTGTGATTATTTTAAATCAATTGTATTAGGTCAAATATTTTTCATTTTTAATGTGTTTAGTGTGTTTCATTTTTCATGAGCAAACAGACTTGAGAAGAAGGGAAAGATACTATGAAAAAAATGTACCTCTTGATCAAGTTTAGTACAATTTGTCCTTTGTAAAGCTTGTATCCTCAGTGACATTAATGGGCCTGCAGTTTGTTGTTATACTTTGTCGTGAAGAAAACTACGAAAAATAATGTTGTAAACCATGTAAATAAATGCAAACTTCTACTTTACTTTACTTTTGTGCTCTGGTAGACCTGTGTTTGTGATATACCACACCTCGGTGTTTGGGAATGGAGGTCAACTCCATGCGGAGTGAAATCAAGTATAAATGCCACATTCTCCCATGCAGATCTCACTCGTCGGATTTTTCTGTTTTATTTCTGTTTATGTTTGTTTTAGTACTCAAATTTTCCATCAAGAGGGCCATCATTCTGTTAAGCATCTTTCATGTCAAGTCAGTTGGTTGTGGTTCCTGTCATGCTGGATCAATTGCCCATTTGTGGTCATGCACTGTGGTTATTCTACCGAATGTACCAATGTAAAGGGCGCATGGAAGTATGTGAGCAGTGATTGTAACATCATTTGGAAAAGACGTATGCATTTTCACATAGGATTATATGTGAGCCTTAACAAGAATTCACTGGTTTCTCCTTGAGCTGTCATTTTGAGAAACCAAACTCAGGTTTCTTTCCCTTCATTTAGCAAAAAGCCACAAGCCATCCTTCACTATGCAAATCCCTCTGCGTCCTTTGAACGAAACCTTGCTAACATGCCTGTCATGTCATGCTTTTCCTTCAGACCTGCTTTAAACGCTGCACTCTCAAAGCCATGGTCAGGATCAACTGTTCAGCAGCTCTTAACCCCTGGTTAATATTCTATGAGGGGAGAAACTCTGAGTCAAGCTGGATGCTCCCAGAGCACCCTAACCTCACTCAGGTGCAGGACTCATGATAGAGAATTATTTAGGATGTGAATAGAAAGGAGTGTGAGCGAGCGTGTGAAGGAGGGAGGAGGAGCGGCGATAGCACCTCTGCTCTTTGTTGTGATTTTATTGCCAAGCTGAGGTCAAATATTTCATCATGTGTTCTCTCTGGAGCGTAATAATTTTTTATTAAGTTCAGCTCATGTCAGAGGAAGAGCATTTAAGATTTCGGCCTCATTTGGTGCACTGATAGCTTGTTCACTTACTCATTTAAAAACCTAAGACGTAAGCTGTGGTTTTGACAACCAGCTGACTTTGTATCATTTAGTGTACAGTAAAATGCTCATGCTTCATGGATGTTGGTGTTTGTCAGCTTACAGCATGAACCTAGCTTGATGATTATGCTGGCAAATTCACACTGATGTCCTCTGTTGTCCTCTACATTCATCCAGCTCTCCAACAGCACATCTGCATCTTCTTATCACACACATTTAGTGCAACAGTAAGCAGAAGAATATAAGCTTGTACAAACATAACGCAGCTCCACCATCAAATCAATAAAGCCCGTCCTGTGATGATTAACAGCATATTTTTTCTGCCTGGTTCGCTCTTTCTGTTCGGGGTGTGTTCCTCTGGTCCACACAGAGCTCCCAGATTTTCTTGAAAAGTCATTTCTTCGTGCCAAACGCTGTTAGATCACAGATGTATGAGTATCACATCGAGGCTGTCACCCTCAGGAGGGGAGCGAGCTGTCCAGCATATTGAATGGGTTGTTTTTTTCTCCAGCTTTCAAGTCTCATCTGTTTTGCAGTTTACAGAGATGTGTTGGAGTATGAGTCAATACAAATTTGCATTTCAGATGTCTTTCCATGCTTACTGGAAGGAGATCATCATCTCTTTTTTCCCCTCATTGACCCTCTGTTATTCTGTACTGTAACATTATAATGACATTTTTCATACCAAAGCCAGTCCACAAGCAGACTCAGAATATGAAAAATACATTCTGTGTTTGACATGAATGATGAGAGCAAATATGAAAAACTCAGTGTGACATTGTGCTATGCTGGTCCGTGGGCGCTGACCCAGTGTGATGTATGAGACTTAAAAGTATTTTTATGACTCTTTTCTTCCTTATGGATTCAAGATAGTATATTCACATTATGAATTTTAATGTAGCCTTACAACTTTACCTATCATCTTACCTCATCAGACATGGTGTGCTATTTTCAACTTTAAAAATTAATTGAACTTTTTTATTTAAACCTCAAGCTTTGGTTTGTATTTTTCAATTATTCATCAGTTAATTCCTCATTAGAAATTAAGCCCATGATGGTAAATGAGTCTCAAGTCTCAGGGTAGAAGTATTGCAGCTAGAGATAGACCTTCACCTGAACATAACCTTATACCTAACCCAGCCTTCTGGCTTATAAAGGCCTGAGTTTTATCAGCCTGAGGTTATTTGCTGAGTAGAAAAGGTTATCTGTTATAGCCGTTGAAAAATAATGGTTTATAAAATCACTTTATGGAACTTTAAATCTTACCCTGTCAAATTTAGTTTTAAAGGACTAAAGGAAATATAAACTTCACTGCAGTACAGCTGCTCCTGTGCTATCTTTGTTGAAGTTTCCTAACAAAGCATATTTCAAATCGGTGATCACTCTTTGGTCAAACTCGATTATCCCATAATAGACTTTTGGAAATCCTCTGCAAAAGTTTTTCGATAAAGTTTTAGCATGAAAGATGAGTCCAATAAAAAGCAATAACACCAGCACATCCTCATTAAAGAGTGCTTTGTCATATTTCAACTCCAAAGGCAGTGAGGGACCTGAAGACTTTTATTAACCCATTAGCATACTAATTACTGCAGAAGAATTGCAACACAAGGAGAGATGGCTGTTGTTTGAGCCCACCAGGTCACTGTAGCTGCGAGGAAAGTGTTCTGAAACAGCTGAGACATATTTTCATAGCCCACTCTTCATTGAGACAAATAGCAGGAAACGTGTGCAAGTCACAGCTGAAAAATGACATTGTCGGAGTAATGAGGGAGACATTAAACAATCCCAGCTTTACTGTTTGCAAACAAGCATCATTCATGATCAATATCCACAACTATGAAAGGTGATCCTCCAAGCTTTTCTCTGGAGCTTCATTGATTTTTACTTTGTCTTATGTCGCAGGTTTATGAGGAGAGCTGAGTGCCGTACAAGGCTGTCTCTTTTGACTGTGTCTTTGTGTTTGGCCCCTTGTTTGAAATACACAATTGACAACTTTGTTTTGATTCGCCTAAACTCACAGTGAGTGTGATTATAACTGCTTAAGCACTGTACTAAACTCAGGTTTGTAGGTATCTTTACTTCAATTAACATTTTTTTCCTAGACTTTAACCCCAACCTTTACCAAACATACGAAACATACTTTTAACTTTGCCTTGCAGTCTTTTTATGAGCAGTTAACAATACAAACCAACTATTGAGCAATAATACAAAGCAACTATTGGGTAATACTAAAAATACTACTACTACTTCTACTACTACTACTACTACTACTGCTACTACTACTACTACTACTACTACTACTAATAATAATAATAATAATAATAATAATAATAATAATAATAATAACTCTATCTATACAGCACAATTCTTTTTAAATGTTTACAAAATGCTTTTACAGAAGAGTCCAACAACAAAAATCAGCAAACAAACAGTGAATAAAAGACCCAGTCAAAAAACACAACTTCAGATTGAACAATATATAATTCAATGGAAGGAGATGAAAAACCAGGCAGCACAAGAACCCGACAGCATAGACTGAGACCATGAGGATCTGAGGTATGAAGAAGTAAAAAAGGAAATAGAAAAAGTGAAAAAGGGGAAAAGGTAAATATAAATAAAACAGTAGATAGATTAATAAATAAATAGAAGATAAAGGTTAAGATAATAACAGTAAAACATAAAAGTCGAAACAAGAATAATGACTTACTAAAAATCTTCAGTGTGTTGAACCAGTTAAAATAGACTGGTAGAACTTTTAGAAATATAGTGATTGAAATGATGAATCAACAAAATGGTTAAACAGTCATTAAATGTGGAGGAGAAAAAAAGCTGCAGCATGTAAAACAGTACAAAAATTAAATGGATCATATAATACAACAAGATGGGACAAAGGTGAGACAGTAAGAAGACAATAAGATCACAATAGGAAGTCAACAAGAAGATGGTAAGATAAGAATGATAAGAAGCTGAAATAATCAAAAAGCAAGACGGAAAAAGTCCATTTGTATATGTATGCCCAAATAAACATGTGAAATAATGAGTGGAATTTTTCTGAAACACTGTTTCACCATTGCTGGGTAAACAGCAAGCCGGAGTTTTTAGTGGAAATGCTGACGTCATGCTACACTGTACGTGAGCATTACACTTTCATTTCTGCATGGCCATGTATGTGCAAGCAGGGACAACAATAACAACAGTAACATTAGCATGTCATGCCTGTGCTGCTGACTGCCTTTCAACAATATGTGCATCTCTTGCTCCATTTCTGTAATTAGAGATGAAGCATTTGATATACATGCTGGTCAATTAGCTAAACTCTAATCTGGCCTCTTAGCTGTTGTTGTGCCTACGACTCCTACAGTTACATCCACATGTATGAGGACTTGTTGACATGGATGACTTTTAACATAAACCAGTTTTATTTTTTTATCGAAACAAATGCTGTTTAACTGTATTCAACATTTCAAAGTCTAGATTTTTTTACTTGTTATTATAGATATCTACGTGTTTATAACTCAAGGAGGCACAGCACTGATACACTTCTGAGCATGTAGGTGGCGTCAGTGACAAAAATTTCTTGGCAGGCAGAAACTTAAGTAAGACCAGACATATTGCTAAGTGTATGCCATAAGAGGTTTGACCAATACATCATTTTATCTGACTTTGTACAAAATTGTGTGCCTCTGCTGGAGAAAAGAATCTAAGTACTTTCGTCTGCCTCAATAAGCCAACGGCTGTTTTCCCTGTTTCATATTGGAAAAGTTTTGGATATATTGCTTCTGGAGAGGTGCTTGTAAAAGCAAAGTGGTCAGGAAGAAAAAAAAAGGGTCACCCTGGGGAAAACGGTGCAACTAACGATTTTGTCCAGGTGATGAGTTATCCTCTAAAACCAGGTAAAACACATCACTCTTGGCCATGTACAGGAAAATCACATACCCCTATGGAGCCATCGGTGTGAGTGCGTATGTGTGTGTGTGTGTGTGTGTGTGTGTGTGTGTGTGTGTGTGTGTGTGTGTGTGTGAGTTCCTGTAGGCTAGAGACAGAAAGACAAAGAGGAGGAGTTTAATGGAGTGTCCCAGGGCGAGGCTCCGTTGTTCCCCCTCATCAAGCACGCTGGCAGTGCTTTAGCCCCGTAATGGCTACCGTGTGCCCTGAGCCACTACACGCTCCACAGTTTCCTCTCACTCATTGCTCATTCTTATAGGCCAGGTGCAAACACATTGCATACTGGAGGTTGGAGGGTGAGAGAATGCAAAATTACCAGACACAGACCGAGTGGGCGTCGTGACAGGGAGCAAGATGTGCAGAGGCTAAAAGGTGAAGAGAAGGAGGGAGGAAGGGGGATGACCGTGGAGGGATAAACATTACAACACTATGTAATTGCGAAAACAAATAACTGCAAGTCTTTGTCTACTGTTATTAAACCGCCCATCAAGAATCACACAGTCTGTCAAACACAAGACATTCTGTAATACACACACATATTTACACTCAAGAACATGTCTGACAGCCGCCGTTTAGGGTAGAGGAGTGATATTTGGCTCAGTGGAGAATGGTCTTGGGCAAGCTGAATCCCTCCCTCATTTATCACTGGCAGAAACCATTACAGACAATCATAACAGTGTCATTCAATGCACACAAGGAGGACATAAACACAAAGCTGTACAGACTGCCAACCTGTTCACTCACACACACACTCATACACACACACACTCATACACGTTGTGTCTGCCTCATTGTTCCTGTTTGTGGTCAGCATGTAACTCTGTTTTTGTTGCTTTTTAGTCAGCTGATGGTCCGTAACTAAAGAGGAGAACAGAGGTTTTTGAAATGCAGAGTGCTTTCATTATCTGCTTTGATGACATGGTGGCTTCAGAGAAATATCAGGTAAAAAGAAATTACAGTAACAGTAAAATGTTTGTTGAAGGTATTTACAGGTTTTTCTTGGTCTCTACTGCCCCCTATTGACTGGAGGGTGACACAATCTGATCACAGTGATTTTTTTTTTTTTGTGAACTCACAGTGGCATGCTGTTAGAAAAACAGACACAGAGGTCATTTTTAGTTCTAATTATAACTCACTTTCATATTATTTCCAAAACTTTAACCCCAAAACAAAAGTATTTCCAACTTAGAAGAGGAACAGAACATTGTATTCTGTAAACATCAAGTGCCTGCATTATAAAAAAAAGTATCAAGAATGTGAAAACTGTTTTTAACTCCTTGAATGAGACACATGAGCTTATTTGTTTTATGTCACTCATGTACCATCAGGGGAAATCACCGAATCAAGCTGTGTGTTAAACTTACCATCCTACCAATCATAGTGTCACATACAGGAGAGATGATTGACATGCTGATGTTTTTTTATACATAATTGTGACATTTAAAGCTGTTAACCTTTATCCTCTTTCCTTTATTATTATTTTATCTTCATTAAGCTGATAAGGGCTCTATAATGAAAGTATTAAGTGATCTATTTTGGGGGGATTTTTGAATGCCAGTGTGTCACTAATTACAAATTACTCTCAATATTTCTGTTGTTTAGTTTGCAGTGACACATACCTGTAATGAGATTGTGGTGAGTTTTGACAGCTTCTTTTCACATAAATAAGTTCAAATGAAAAAAGACTTCAGCATTGGAAAAAATGTGTTTTGCTGAATTTCTTCCTTCTCTTTCTCTCAAACTGTACAGGTTTGTAAACACAATGCTGACAATTTTTTATGCATTTACCTATAAACTGGAAAAAGCAGACCTCTGTTCAATGTCTCAACTCACCACTTGGGTTTAACAGCTCCTGTTTGAACAGGTAAGGATGCTGTTCTTCACTATTTCTCCACCTCATAGACCTTTATTTGCTCTCCTCTCTTCACAGCCTTCATTGTCTCCTCTGCTCAGATAAGAAGTCTATTATGAGCTTCCTCTAAAATTTACAAGGGCTGCTGTATGACCATCATCAAACTCAAGGTCCTTTAAAGTGCTTCGGCTTTGCACGCTTCCTTTCTTTCAGTTACACACACCCAGACACACACCTATCAGGCTAAGAGTGATCTTTTAGTTTCCTCTCCCTTTAGAGCCATCTTATCAGCTCTGATGGCTCAGATTAATGATCAGCCAGAATACAAAGACACACACAGACAGAACCATTTATAGGAGTCCACTTTTCAATCAGGCACTATTCAAAAACACCATTTATTCTTGCAGCACTTTTCTCTAACGTATAATCTCATCAGACAAATAGCACCTTTTCAAACCTCAATACAATCCAGCTCCAAAGTAGTTTCTGTTAAATACTGTTGTTCACACATTGTGTATACTGTTGAGTGCTCAAAGGAACTAAACCTGTGCCATATTTTCCTCTATAGTGATGCTGGTTTTCCTTTCTATGAAGCAAACTTTTACAAGAAGACTAACTTTGTAATGTATTCTGCTTCAAAGAAAAGCAGCATTGTTCATGCAGAGGTATTATGCTCTTATTAATCTTAAACCAATGAGCAAACATTTGTCTTGGAGGGCTTACTTTCCTAATCTTGCTTTGTGTTTGCCTTTCTTTTTTTATTGACCACACTGGTGTTTGTCTTGTTATAATCCTGGTAATCTCACTGTAGCTGGTTGAGCCCAAAGATCCGTATGTAAACTGGATGGAGGGAGCAACAGAGAGGAGCAGCAGTAGCAGTGGCACCCTATGGTACAACAATTTCCTCCTGCTCGATAGGCCTCAACATTCCTGGGGTTCACCCGTCTGCCTCTAACAGACACACAATCCATATGTTCATGTAATGAAATTAATTCATGCAGATGCACCAAGACTTACAGTACAAATACTTTAAATCTGCCTATACAATCACACTGAGGCTATCACTTTGTGCCGATTTGGAACATGTGAATAAGAATAAATTTACACACTTTCACAAAAAGACATGCAACAGCACTCCTGATATGTCATATACCCCAAAAAAGGACTGAGGGAGCTTTTGATCCAGGTCACGTATGAGAACTTTTCACTCCTAGTTTTTAATATTTGTCTCACTCTAGTTCATTCTTACCATACTCAGAAGTACATATTGACTCAAACCTGTCCTGGAATGTCCATGTAACTACTGTTTGCAATAAAACCCGACAGTAACTTTTTGTAAAGACTTATGACGTTATTGTCAGTATTTCAACATGCTGTGATAGAACAGGAACAAAGGTATGGATTCACTGCTTAGTTTGGTAATCTGAGAAACTGACATCAGAATAACCTGACTAGTCCACACAGGGTTAAAATAGGAGCATTCAATGTCTGAACAGCTTTTTGATGAGGTAGAATCAATCGGGCAAGGAAGATTTCTGCTGACTCCTTACATGTCCTGTACTCTCAATATGAGCTGCTCCCACCAGGTCAACGCTACAGGGTCTTCATTAAATATAAGAAGAAAAACCTCAACAGATCCATCTGCTGCCAAAATGTGAAAGTATAATGGAGTGGTAGGCTTTATTTTGAACTCACCGTATTGTTTGCATCCATGCTAAATCTCCCCTGAGACAAATACACAAACCTTGAATCTAGGAACAAAGTCAAAAAAGTAAATAACTGTTTTTCTTTGTGTTTTGGAGACCCAAAACAAATTCATCCCCAAAAAGCTACATCAGTGTGTCATTTACAGCTCATATCAGTGCTGGGTAAGTCATTCAGGTGAGTTTTTCAACAGTCAACAGCTCCATCTCTTGGTCAATATTCATCATTGCACTATCAATAGACGGTTTTGGAGCAAACTGGAGCAACACGCTAAAATCTATTTTGACCAAATCACAAGGGGAAAACTTTTTAATGAAAAATATGACAAAATATTAATGCTGATCCTTTTTGACAATCTAATAAAACATCATCAGATAGTATGGACAATCTCGTTGCCAAACAAAGAATACGATAAAAATAGAGATACATAAAGAAAATAACTACCATTTTGCATGCAGAAATTTGTCTTTGAGATACTTGTAGACATAGGTGCCATTTAAAAAAAGAAACTTAAGGTAACACATTAAGGGAGATGGTACATTGAATTAAACACTGAAAAAGTCAATTCAATTTGATTGTAGTACATTTAAAAATATTCAGCATTGCCTTCACAAGGTAACAAGATCAACAAGAAATCAGCAACAATAACTTCATGCGCCAGTGTTTACAACACAAAATCTTCTTGGCAAAAGTAAATACATCTTCACTGAACAAGAAAAACTGGCTTGTAAAGTCACAATCAAAAGCATTTCCATAAGTTTCATTACTTACTAAGGTATTTTATGGCAGCTAGGTTAAAAGTGTTTTCTGTGGTCCTTCTTCTTTGCCCTGGAAATTGAGATTTACACAACTCTCGTAGCAGGAGCAGGAGTTGGGATTGATGGATCAGCAGACGACAGGAGTTATCTGTGATTTTAAAATGAATGATGAAGTGTCATGATGAAGGTGAAGCTGAATTTGTTTGCAGCCCGTAACAGTTTTTCTGGTTTGAATTTGAACCAAGATAAACAATTCAACTTTTCCTCATTAATTTATCACAGTTAAAACCACAGAAGTGGTCAGACTGCCACAGTCTGGCTTGACTGCAGTAGTTTGTTCCTGGCTCAGACCTTTTAATGTCATAAACAGACCTTGGTTTGACTGGACATAAAGTGACTCTCCCAAGGAGGCGAATAGATATGGCTGTTCAAATGTTGTTGTATTTAATACATGCCGTATTTAAGATTGGAAGCCTGGTCAAAACTGAGATAATAAAAACTGGGGTTGCAGGGCTAGATCACGAAAGTGTGAAATTTTCATTGACAAAACAGACCAATGTAAGGAGCAACAGTAGTTCTGACCGAAGCCATTCTGATTGACTTTTCTTCTTTTTTTTAAAAAAAATTAACTCTTGTGAGGGATACAAACACTTCAGCTGAGAATAGTTTTATAGCTCTTTTCTGTCATGTTTGCCAGACTAGATAGCAGTCTTGGGAGAGTGGTAGAGGACATGAGGAGTAAAACAGGAAGCTCTGGACAAAGGTCCCAGTCACAGTCTTTATGGAATATTACAGCAGAAACAAACCTTTGGTCTCTTGGCTTTAACAAGACGGCTCACGTGAGACACTTTTATTGATTCCCAGAAAGACATGAAAAAAGAAAACCATGTATTTTGTTTTATGATGAATGGAGGAGTAAGAGAAGAATAGACAGCATATTTAACACTTGACACTGCCTCCTTCTTCCCTCTGTTGTAATGGAAACATTGATCCTTTGTCGGCCTCTAGTGGATGACTGTGGGAATACTCCAGCATAGTGTAAATAAAGTTTATATTTCTTGTACTATGATAGTGAACACTTGTTGTTGTTGTTGTTTATTTGTTCTTTTTGTTTGTGTGGCCTTTTGTTTATTTATTTACCTATTTATTTATTTGTTTATTTATTTATTATTTTTGGAGAAGCTTGTATCACAGCAGTAATTTCCTGGATCTCTTTTTTTCGTTATTTCTGATTTTTTTTTTTTTTTTTCAGTATATTGTGTCTTTAGAGTTCAATGTCTGGATCCTTTGTGGTTGATCTTTTATCTTTTTTTTCTTTTCAACCTTTGACCCTGTGATGTATGCCCAGGGTAAATATTTCTCAGTTTACGTTCAACTGAGCATCCCTATTCCTTCCGCAGTGTACAAATAACAACTTATAAACTTCAATGTTGACACTGAGTCATGACTGGAATTTCACATTAAGGAAGGTGGGCAGGAGCAACAAAGCAATAAACCGCAGAAGCATCATGATCTAGATATGTAAAATGGAAGCATTATGAACCTCTCTCTATGCAAATGATGGAAAATTTTGTGAAATAAATTGACATGCAAATTAGCAGATTTGTTTGCACCAGTGAGCGCCAAGGCAAAGTCAGCAGGTTGTGCATAAAAGAGAATGACCACACAGCTGCGACGTTCTGCTCATTGTGCCCTCACCTCCCGTCTCCTCCCCCTCGGCCCGTTCCTGTCCGTCACAGTGATTCAGTAACCTGTTGCATCTCAGCTAGGATTATAAGCTTTACTTGTCTGTTTGTGTGTTTGCGTGTGTCTGTGCACGAGTGCTTGTGTGCCAAGCCCTTGATCTTCTCTTCACACTTCAGAGCTGCTGCAGAAATCTGCTCCCGCCCTCCCATCTGCTCCTCTATTATACTCTGTAGTTTGCTGAGAAGAACTCATATTTGGGTCTGACTGACTAATTACACTGAACACTTGAGTATATCACTCATACACACAGGTACTTGGAGAAAAAAGATACATGGACACACACACGCACACAAGCACACACTGTGAAGACAAGCACCTGCCAGGAACAGAGCAGTGTGTGGTCTAAATATGAATGAGCCAGAGAAGGCAATAAAGCTTGATAATGTGGAGATGAAAAACAGATAATCCTGTTACAGCACAAAAGAGGAGAAAGACGAGCAGAGGAAACTTAGCAGCACAATTGCACTCTAGTGAGAAAACCCACACACACTCACACAAAATTTAATTACATTACTGCACACAGGGACAGACCTGAATAGGTCTCAGAACCCCTGAATAGGAAAGGAAATAATTCACACATGCGCCTTCACACACATCAGCAGTGGCAGTAAATAATCCCTGGAACAACTGCCGGTGAGAGAGAGAGATTCATCAGTTAGCCCAAGGCTGGCTGGACAGGAAAGCCGGAGAGACAGATGGACTGGTTAAACCACAGTAAGCGAGGCTGACCTTCCTCAGAGCGCCGAGAGGAGGGGAAAACGACAGGAGTGTGTAGAGAGGGAAGGGGCGGTATCAAAGACAGAGACGAGGCTCTGGAATAGCTGTCATCAATCTTTAGTATCTCTCCAGACAGAAATCTGTGAGAGTGTGAGTGGGATTGCAGCGTGTGCGAGACAGAGATAGAGGAGGAGGAGGGTGAAAGAAAGTGAGAGCAGATGAGAGTGGCTGTGTACGAGCAAAGCAGGTTGTATGAAGGCAACAACCATCAACCCTGAGATCAAATACTGTAATGTGAAGGAATAAATAACAGGAGGATGAAGGGGGATGAGGAGAGGTAATAACATTCTGTCACTGCAAGAAAGTGCCTGCTGACAAAGAACCAAATAAACCTGTGATGAGAATCACAAATTGTTAGTGGTTGTAATTTTTCCTCAAGGAAAGAAACATTATTAACATCCATCCATTCAGAGGCTCTTCCCGCCATCTAATTACACCCGTTATTTCTTATGAGGAGATACTGTAACTGAATACCAAGGGTAGAGAGGATTTAGCAGGCCTTTCAAAATTCATCAACTTAGAATTTACGCTTCTTACACATGCATTTTTTTAATAAGTACCAAAACACAGAGATACAAAAATGTGTTTTGCAAAGTTAGTCCTGGACAAGAAACATGCAATAGAATAACACAAAAAATGCAGCAAACTATAAATCAGCAATAGTAGGTCACAGTAAAAGTGTGGGTATTTGTCCCCAAATGTGAAACTTCATAACATGGTAGTGGGTCAAAAAAGATCACAAATTTACCTCTTTTAATCCAGAATAATTTCACTTTGCTGTCCCCAAACAAGTATTTCTCTACTGTTTAGAAAAAATTGTACATTTTCAGGTGGTATTGTGATATTCACATCACAGTCAGTGCAGAAATAAGACATGCCCTACCGGTCTGCCAGCCTCGGAGTGAAGCTATGTGCATTAAGCTTATGGTATGCAGGCTTAACCTTTAGTCTAATGGGGTTGCTTTTTACTTGGTACAGAGAACACAAAAGCAGAAATGGAAAGGGGACAACAGCAGCACACGTGTAGGCCTCCTTTAGTCACAGTTTAGATCTAACTAGAGATAAGCGATGTTTTTGCTCTAAGATACATGCTCCCTCCTGCTGTGCTGCAGATGTAGCTGTTGTTGCTGTGTTTGGCAAAGTTTCTCTGCATGTAACCCTTGAATGCTTTATATTCCATTAGTGGTGCACTATATGTTTTGGGCTGAGCAAGGAAATGTTTTATTTATTATTTATCAATCTGATGAAATAGTTTATCCCATCAAAACAGTTTGCTTTCATTCACTCATCACCTAGCCTGCTTATTCTGACACAGTGGGTGGCTGTTCGTTATCTATCACATTTAAAGATGAAGAGCAGATGCAGCAGAAGGAGAGCTAATGGTAGAGTAAAATAGTTTTTATTTTTATTTCTTGTTCCAGAGATTTATGTGAAATAGAATTAGTGAGATGATCAGTTTACACAGGAGAAATGACTGCAGTAAAACCATCATGGGTAGGTTAACGGTTATCGGTATAAGCTCAAAACATCAATGTCATGTATCCTTTTATTACATACAAACTGTTTAATTCTTATGTCACTATTCTGTCATTTTGGTGCCATCTGGACACAACATTTACATAATGATTGGTAAAAATCTGTCTTAATTCATATTTTGAGATTAATTAATGAAACAGTGACAAAGAGGTTGTGAAATGCCTTCCAAAATTGAAAATATGTATGATAGCATATTTAATCAATAATTATATTTTAGCAGATTCATTCAGGGAACAATATGTACACAGTGTATAATATATTGAGTGTCTTAAGGTATCTTTCTAGGTAGCTTTTTTGTTATTGTTGTCATTTTGACTCTTTTTGGATTGGCTAATTAGTGTATTCCCAAAGCAGGGTGTCACCAGACTCAGACATTGCTTGTTTAGGGGTCACAGACTGAAAGTTTGGAGACCCCTATGTTTGGCTATGAGCACTGAGACTACATACAACATATCTAAATACCCAGGAGTGTTTTCTGACCTATGTCACTGACACAGCAGCTGTCATTATGTCACAAAAACACACGCATATGGCCATCAAGGTTAAAACATGTCCAAAGTCTTCCGCCTGCTCGGAAGTAGGGCTGACCCCTGACTGAAGCTCTGAGTCTACACTAAGTACAGACCGGTTAAGTGTCATTATAGGCTGTAAAAGGTCTGACATTAAATTTTAACAGCTATCTCTGCACTTGAATAAAAGATTTTTACACACGCTTATGAAATCTTTTACTTCCATGTAGGCTGCGCCATTCTAACCAGCTTGATTTCAGCTTCGAAACAGTTATTTAAGACACTGAGCAAAGACAAATTTATTTCTTACCAAATGTCTTTGCTGATTATATTTGATATTTTAATGGAGTGATTATGATTTCATTGATGTAAGCACCTTCTCTCTTTCCCTCTACCACAGCTTAGATGTCATGCTGTGAACCATTATGAACAGCGTAAATGTACCAGAATGTATTTTTAGACAGGCCATGCAGTTCTGTTAGTGTCAGCTGCTTTAAATCCTTTCTGAAAGGCTTGTCTGTGCTTTTTTCTGCATGTATAGGACTTGTGTTTCATTCAATGTAAAGGTGGTCATCATTCGAATCAGTTGTTGCAGAGGAACACAGATATTGCAAATGTTAGTGTCAGGAGATAAAGCCCAAGTGACTGTATCCAGTGTGATCTGAAGCTGGAGGCATAGAGCACACATCTGCTCATGAATGGGGTTGATGGATGAACACTAGAGCGGCCTTTACTAGTCAAGCTTCCTCACATAAGTGGGTGGATGGATGAAAATTGAGCCCAATCCTGCTCAAGAGGCCTCTTCCTTGGAAAGCAGCTTTGCTCGTCTGCAATTATAATGACACTTTTCACCTCCTTTCTGTGCAGATAATTAAAAACAACCAATCCATGCATGGTGATTTGCAACCAGCTTGCAAATTAGAGAGCATATGCTCTACAAAAGCACAGTGCTGCATGCAGTTTTTGTGCTAGCATGCATGACATACTACTGGTACTCAGCTTCTTTTTCTGTGTTGACTTTAATGTACAAATATAACCTGATCAGAATTCATGGAAAGGCAACTGAAATAATGTGATATCTTTCTTCGAACCCATAGCTGCCATCAGAGTGTCTTTTTCCCCAGGCTAAGAGCTCAGGACATGATTTAATAGCTGATCCGAAAGCCATCCTGGATCTTCTCTCCCCCCGTTCTCTCTCCATATTACATTTCAAAGCAACAATAATCAACATAATGGATCTTCTGAGTTGCTCTCTTGGGCGCCATTAACAGTGTGTGCAAACATTACAATGTGTGTGTCTTGTCATTAACATAGCTCTTTTCAATACTACCATTTTCACAGAATCAGTGATTAATAATTATTGAAAATCTTTTTTTCTGTTGAAACAGCGACAATAAAAATTAACATGCCAGTAATCACAAGTAGCCAAAACCATAGAACAGCATGAATAGTTGATTTATTAGTCCCAAAATGAGATGAAATGATTCCCCAGAACAAATTTTCTGGTTTTAATAACAGGGTCTCTCTCTCTTGCCTCAAGTAAAGACACACTGTGCTCACTCTGTTGTTTGTATCAGAATATATGTGCTGCTTTGACAGAAAACAAAGCCACTCACATCATAAATTTAGCCACTCTTTGCCAGCAGCATCCAAACAGTGTGCATTGATTTAATTATTTAAGTTTGTAAAGAAGCTCCATTACATTTTGGTCCTGAGGCACACAATGTCTCGCGCCTCAGGGCCTGACCGGAGCTCCCTTCAGCCAGCAGCCATCCATGAAATGAGAAAATCTATAATGCATTTAATTCTGTTCTCTGTAGATCAGGGCTGTGTCTCCCAATGGCACCATGGGGACCACAAACACTGCATCAACCTTACTCCAACTCTGCTGCAATATCCACATACAGTAACTAGTACTCACAGTGTCCAACCTATCTGTGTCTGTCTCTCTCATGCACACACCTGCTGTGTGCACACTGTCGCCTCTAAGTACGATTTTTTTTTTTTTTTTTGGCCGTGTTCTTGCTGCAATGATCTCAGCACTCTGGGCCAGCACATTACCCAGAGTACTCACAAGATGAATCCCCTGTGTCTTAATAATCTAAAGTGGATGCAGTCCATCATGTCAATAACAATCAGTACAGCCAGGCGTGAATGTAAGTTGCTGTGTGTCTGAATTCACTTTCTGTTTGAACATTTTTCATCATTGTTGATGAAATTGGTGAGGAGTGGACACCACCACAAAACAGAGATATAGGCTGTCTTCAGGCATGTTTTGAGGTGACGTGAGCCAAATACAAATAAGCTGGAGAAAAAAAGTTCCCACTTGATGTATCTGACGTTTAATTTTCTGGATGACCATCTGTGTCACATTGTGTTACAGAGTCATGCAGGAACTTTGCAGCAAATTCACAGTGACTCAAAAAAGCAGTGTGCACAACAACCATGGGTCTTTCTTATTGCTTTCTTAAACAAATTCTATTAGATAAGTAGTTATTTGTGAACTTAAGCCTATTTGAGTAAGTATTTTATTTAATCTCTACATATAAATTAGCACTTATGGTACCATCCTGAACTGGGTTTATTCTTTTAAGTGCTCCTCATATAAAACAAACACTGTGAGACAACTTCTTGTTTCATCCTGAATTTTGATTTTTTTTATTAGTCATTATTTAATATTTCTTTTCTTGCCCCCAAAAATATCAAACCTCTATCTTTTAAACCAACTGATTTCATGATCCTGTTGTTTTATTCTTCTGTCTTTGTAACTCTGATTTTGTATGGTGCTCTATTATAAAAATGCAGGTAAGCATCCATCATTGTGTCTACAGTACAATTACAAAAGAGGCTGCGATGTCTGAGTCTCATGGTTTAAAAAAAGCTAAATGGACAGGCCCAGTATAAAACAGGCCACAAGATAAGTGTGCCCCGCCATTGTTGTTGACACGGCTTATGTGTATGTGTCACACTCTCTCTGGGCTTCTGCCTCACAGTTTTCTTCCCTGATGTCCTGTGTGTCATGGTGGCTGAAGGCAGGCCGGCCCTGACTTATGATGTCACCGTGACTATAATAAGTAGGCCAATACCATGATGGTAAGTTGTGTATCAGCACCATGGATCCCTGCTGTCAGGCTTCTCATCATTTATGTCGAGACAATGAAGGACAGAGTGCGAGAGAGAGAACAAAAGGGAAGGGGATAAACAGTATAATGGTGATTTGCTCCATTAAATCTCATCAGTGAGATGAATGAGGGGAGATAAGGAGCTGAGGGACAGTTGCAGCTGCAGTCGACCTTAGCTTGGTGTAGCACACTCACTCTCTTTTCTCTGTGAAATGTCACACAGTAATGAATTTCAATGTAATTATATTAAACCTCTCATGATGTACTTATGACATTAAGGGTAAAAGACATGAATTCATTCATTTTCCATTCTGATTTCTATGAAAATAGAAGAAAAGTGAACATTACCCATACTCCATTGTGACTCCTGACAGTCTCAACCCTTAAAATGATTCAATCTTTTTAATTTAAGACAATGAAAGTTAGCATAAAACCCCCTAACATGTTGATTTCTTGGTAGATTAAAAAAAAAAAATTAGATTTGCTTATATGTAAGTGGACTCTTCAAGTCTCATTTGTGTCCCAAACCTTTGATTCACAAACAGTTTCAGCTCTGATATAGAAATAAGAAACATAAATTAATCATGTGTCTTTTTGCAGACTTGAATACATGAGAATGCACTTTAAAAAAGAAAGAAAGAAAGAAGGTAGTTAATTCTACAGGGGAAAAAAAATGACAGCTGTGGTTGTCAGGGAACTTTTGTAAAGTACACAGAAAAATTTTACACAACTTGGCAGAAAAAAAACGTAAGCTTTACAGTTTAAAACTGGTATTATTAACAGAAAATTAAATCATGCACTGGTATATATCAAAAGGTTTTTTTAGTGGAATTAGCATGACCACAATGCTATTTCTACTGTTTGTTTCAGTAACACTTATAAGTATATTTTTTTTATGCTTAAGAATACTGAGTAGAATTTTAAGCTTTGAAATTAAGATAACTTCGACTAAGCAAAATGCAATACTGTTTATACCTGTATAAAAAAAAAAAAAAAAAACCTTATTGACAAAAAACATCATTTTAACAGTTTCATGTTGTAGTTTAAACTTTATTGTGTTGCCTTGAGTATTTCTCTGTTGTACTTAAAGTGATCTGTAAAATCTAATAAGGAATATATTTTGCTATAAGATAACCTTTTTCTTTCTATGAAATTAACAGTTGGGTTAGGTCTGGTATTTTATAAATTCCAACTGTAAATCACACACTTTTTGTTGTTTTTCAATTTACACTTTTTTTTTTTTTTGCTGTTGCAGTGTTACAGCACTTCACTGTTAATTCCACAGGCATTTTTTTTTCAGTGTAAGGGCAACAACTGAACATAAAACACAAAACAACATAAATACTGCAAGAGTGTGGCTGCTCCCTGCTGCATAAAACACTGTTTTTATGACCACTCTTTTCCCCTTCTATTTCATTCACTGACAAAATTACTACCCCCTCAGTTTAGGCTGTAGTTTTACCCAGGACTCTTCATTTATGATCAATGAACTGAAATCGTCGACAGAGGGCTGCTGGCTCTACAAATTGGCGCGCCGTCCACATAGATACGCGAAACTAGATCAGCTTTACAGTGCTCCAGAGTGAAATGCAGGGGTTGAATGTGGAACACTATGAGGTGATTTGTACAGAATGGATAAGACAGTGAGAATTTCTATCGTTCTTATTCAGGAATAAGTTCGAGACAGGAGTATGTGGGATTTAGGAGTGTATGTTGCACAGTCTGGTTTTCTTGTATCTATGGCCATTCAGTCGTGCCTTGACAACGTCGTGAACGCGCATGTCAGGTTCGCTGCAGAGATCCCACTGCCTCGGCTCTCTCACGATTAATCGTAGGGATGGTGCTGACGGTTAGAGGAGACGGACGGCCAGTTTTATATGTTTAAATGGAAGACCGGGCCAGGTGAAATCCCATCTGCTCGGGTCGAACAACAATTCCCCGAAAACCCTTGCGTTTGAGGAGGAAGACGACGCTGTCGGGGCCGAGGACAACGTTAATGTTACTGATGGAATTCCCTGTCGTTGCTAGATGGAGAAACCGAAAGGGTGGACTCGTTATTAATAATTAAAAAAAACCCCATCTGCTGCTGAAATATAAGGAAAATGCATCTGCACCAGGTGCTGACGGGAGCTGTAAACCCTGGAGATTGCTGCTATTCCGTGGGGAGCGTGAATGACATTCCTTTCACGGTGAGTTTTTATTTTGATATTACAAACAGGATGACACCCAGTGAAGCTAACGACTGACGAGCTAGCTGTAAAGTTAGCTCGCTAGGCTAAAACACAGGCTAGCACCGGGTTAGCACGCTAGCCAAACTGCAGCACTGAGAAATTCACAAACACAGGAGTCGAGACTACTCAGTGCATCCTCAACACCAAGCCCCTCTTTCATTTACTATGACAGACAGTCAACATTGATATCCTTATAACCTCACGCGGCATTAGCACGTAACACCAATATACCACTCGATTCTGCACGTTTATTATTTATCACTGCAAGATATTTAACGCTAGCCACTCAAATGACCTTTAGCTGCATCTTGTAACGTTAGAATTACTGCAAGGGAATCCCATAATAGTGTTGGCGAGCACTCACAATGGGACACGCTCAGGTGATATTTTGCAGAGCACGCTTCAGGTAACCACGTAGGGAGCATAACAAAAACTGCGTCCCATCACAGGATGACAGAAGCTGTGTGTGTGTGTGTGTGTGTGTGTGTGTGTGTGTGTGTGCAGTTGCAGAACTAGCTAAGCTTGCTACCATTTGGCGTTAAATCCTCCTCACGGATGATTAGCTCGCTGTCATCCCAGCATCAGCTGCGCCAGTTATGACGTAAAGAGCCATATATGGATACATGAGCTAGAGGGCTGAATGGATGCTTTTTTCTTTTTGGGGATTGATAATGATATTCAAAAACTTGATGTCATCTGTCTTCTTTTTGAAGCTATGCATTTAAGTTGACGTTGATCACTTTACATCAGCATATTTGTGTTACCACATTCATTCTCCTTAGAGCACTTTCCAAAATTCAGTCTACAATGTGTTTTACAAATGCAGCAAAATGGAATAATTGGTAGAATCAACAGCAAAAAGATTACACCTGATTTAGAGAAAATCCTTATCATATCAGTTTAACCCCCTACATCCCTCCTAATTCTGGCCTACCTACCATGCCATGTTTCAAAGCTTATAATCAAAGAACCATGAGGTCAAAATTCATCAGTGACACCTAATTTGAAAGATTTAAATCTCCCGTCTCTGAAAATGTCATGTTTTGATATGTTGCACTTTTTTATGAGAACAGACAGGACGGACAGACATACAACGCACGTTACAGGTGCAATTTCACCACTTCGTACGTCTATGAAAACACACTTTTTATATATTTGAACTCCAAATCCCTTTGATCTAAGTGAGGGTGAATATTCAGGGCACAGGCTTCAGATATGACATAAAGACCCCCAAACAGGCAGGACATCCCAGTTGTTGTGATCACTATCTGAGCAGTTCTTTCACTAAATACCTTTTGATAGTGAAGAAAACTGTAAAACAAACTTAGTGACTGAAATGTAAAGAATCTAAGCTTTTCAACACAGTATGCATTTAAATTTTTGGCAAAGGCGTTGCTGTTTATACTTTCGCTGACGCGGGTTGGAGCATAAGAGATTAATAGAAGTGTGTTTCTATCACTTTCTTGAGTGACTTGATCTCCTCAGGCAGGTCTTGGGACACTTTTCAGACACAAAGATGGTAGTGTGTTTGTATGCCTCCTGATCAAACACTATACCCTGAACCTAGGCCTGTGTCTGTTATTTATTGACCCCTTTGGGCTATATATACATTCTTTGTCTGTCTGAGGTCTGGCAGAGTCCCAACATTTCTCTTTGTGACTCAAGTTGACAGGACCAAGAAGCCCAGTCAATATTCCATTTAGTGCAGTGAGGCATGGGAAGAGCCTATTATATTACAGCCTCCTTTGTGATGGCAAATTGAAAAATTGTGCACAATAGTTCATAATGCCAAAAAATGCTGCAAATGTTTTGCTTACAATGAGTTAGTTGAAGGAGATAGTAGAGTGAGTAGAGGGCAAAACTGGCCAGTCCTGAGTCAGCTCCTGTATTGAGGCTGAAGATGAATGATGATGATTATTGATATCTAGATGAGCTTCCACACAGTCCCATAAAATTAAATCTTATAACACCTCTAAGATGTTGTTAGATGTCATCTTGAAGCCTTTTGCTTTTCAGGGTTTACATTGATTTTTCATACCCTGCTTGCATTGCAGGCATGTTTCATGTCTGCATTTTATTTACACCTTCCTTAAAAGACACACACATTCCCTTGAAGACCTTGAGCTTTTGAAGTGCTTTCACGAAGATCTAGAGAAAAGAAAATTCTAAAAGCTAAAGATGGATCCAAGGATTATTATTTCATGATATCTCTCATTGATGACTACATGCACTGACACTGTAAAGCCTGTAACCAGATGCATGCTTTCTTACCAAAAGCAGTATGACTGCTTTAGTCAAACTCTGCCAATGCAGGCTTTCATTAAAATCTTCAGCTGCTATGTTTCACGCCACCATTCCTCCAAGCTTGGAACAATGTCTGACTGTAATGGCTGCCAAATATGAGCTTGGTGTGTTCCTGGTGCTCGTTAGTGAAGTGGTGCTGTGTTTTATTTTTATATTTCCGTATTTCACAGAAACAAAGACATCCTCTCTTGCCTTATCATTGATGCTTTCTTGCACACAGTACTCTACTTCTTTTTCTTGTTAAAAGCAAATCAAGTTGTTCCTCTTTCCCCTTTGAGTGACCCTGGTTCAAGGCTGTTAAAATGTAAACAGGCAGGCTTCATACCCAGGGTCATATCTGCTCAACAATATGGGACAGAGCTGGTTTTGGGGCAAAAGCCTCTCACGTTGCCACAGGGCCTCAGTTTTCCTGCCTGGTCTTCTCTTTCTGTGTCTGAGAGGATATTTGAAGAACACTAGACATCACGTCCAATGCAGTTACACTCACACTGACCCCTAAGGGCTCCTAGGCCAGACCCTGACACACACTCACGTACAGACACACACACTCCCCTAACCTACAGCTACTACAGCTCAAATCAGCCGGCATGATGCTACAGCTTCATTACTTCGTTCTGTGTGAAGACATGCTTAACAATGAGCTGTGACATATTGACAGATATTCAAAGACAGGATCTTTATCACATGAGTTTGAATGACGGTGTTTATTCCCCATCGTTGTAGCCCAGCAGCTCATTGTGTGGTGGTTGTAGTTTTTCTGCTGAAAGCCCACTGTCAGAATACTAAGAACGATGAGTAGGAGTGTG
Organism: Thalassoma bifasciatum; assembly: GCA_008086565.1. NCBI lineage: Eukaryota > Metazoa > Chordata > Actinopteri > Labriformes > Labridae > Thalassoma > Thalassoma bifasciatum. The sequence goes on from RPOG01000172.1 coordinate 578,631, forward strand.
AAAGAACTAGACGGCAAGAACAGAGAAGATCTTTTCATTATTTAGGGAGGAGAAAATGGTGTTCCTTTTCACCATGAAAAAATAATGTCTGTGGATAATTTAGTCTTACAATTGTCATTACATAAACTGCTATCTTAAATTATTGAAAGAACAAATGGTTAGAGTCTGCTGTTAGTCCAAAACAAATAAAGCAGAAAAAAAAACACATAACCCTCTTCTCAGCACCAAAGTGTGATTTTTGATTTCATACTAGAAATAAAACATTGATATCCGATGATACTGTTCTCTTGAGAGCTTGTAGAAATCACACTGTGAAAGATTATTTTTATTCCTTCCTGAGATTTTTTTTTTTTTCACCTGTGGTTTCATGTAAATACTCAGTGCTCAGTGGGTTTGATATGCTGAGCTGCAGATGTGTGATGTACTAAAAATAGAGCACACGTGTAATCTACAAAGCACAGTGAGAGAGTGCATACGCCCACCAGGGTGGCATGTTTCTCTCAACTTTGTTGATGTAATAAAAGATAATAATTTTTCTACTTCTGGATTTTGTCCATGTTGTGAAACAGAATGTAAGACAGAATTTGCAGAAGAGAGATGGGATTTTTATTTTTGTGTGTTGCGCAAGTAGAGATTTTCCAAACTTTCAAGTGTCCAAGAAGACACATGACAAGTGTCTCTTTGAAATGAAAGGCATTATTCGCATGTGCTTTTGCTGATTGTTGTCAAATTGAGTGGACTTGCTTTATGCTGACTTTAGGGCTGCCAATAATGCAATGTTTTTTTAAGATTATTGGTTCACTTTTTGCTTTATTCTCCCTGACTCGCCCTGAAATGATGATAATAGACACTAAGACAGAGTTGAGTGTACAAATCATGAAGCTGCTGCATTTAACCCTGAAAGTGTTTAATAAAGCACCTCATGTGATATTAACTATGAGCAAACTGTTAGATTGTCCAAATCCCTGCTATGCTCCACACGCATTTGCTGCTGCACAATTGGGCAAACATCATTAAAAGGCTCAAATATATAGCAATATATTATGCGTCTTTCAGTTTGAAAATTGCTCATGTGAATACTGCGATGAAGATACTAAAACAATATATAGTGCAGCCATAGCTGAATTTGTTCTCAGAAATTGGTAGCTCCTGCACTTGAGTGGCATTCACCCAGTTGAAAAGGTCAAGTTGGCCACTAATAGCCTCAAGGAAAGATTAAACAGGCTTTTCTAATAACCTGTCAGAAAATGGAACTTTCAGAAAACGAAGACATTAATGAAAAAACAGTTCAATGTTACAGGTCAAGTATTACAACCTGAAGTTAACACACATCTGTAGTAATGATTGACTACTATGTTTTGACTTCACATAACCTGTTATGGGAAAGTCAACCTCACTGATTCAGTGTACTACATTACTGTATCTACAGATTAAATACAACCATCTAAGAAAACCCAAAGCTTCTCAATACTTCAATAAAGTTGTGGAAAAAGAAATGCCTTAATGAGTCTAAATGTATTGTAAGATACCAAACAACAAAAAGCCAAACAGACTGGTTAGAACTCAGTGTTGACATCATTTGTTCTTTGAAGCCCCCACAAGCTCTGTGGGGGCTACCAACAATCCACAAATGACTCATAAGAAAAACATAAACTCCGCAAACCATTAAAAAGGGGATATGTTATTAAAACATGATGAGTTGAATCAAATTGTTAAATGCAATGCTAAATTAGAAAACACAACAAACATTCTTCAAGAAGAGGCAGCAGGGAGCTTTTGTAGTTTGAGGACCAGATAAACCCCCATTATCAATCAGGCAAATTCATTTCCACTGAGGAAAAACTTGTGAAAGTGGTGTTCATATCTGAAAATGGTTGTCCTGAACAATCAACTTGAACTCTTCTACGCCTAGAGCAAAGTCTATGGCCTAGCAGTAATTTAAAGACACTGGAAGAATCTTTTTGCTTTTCACTTAACACATCTCTGGTGCTGTTATTTTTTGTGTGAGCCTTCGAAAAACCCCTCCCTCCTTTATTGCAGCCACATCAGACAGGATAAATAAAAACCCATAATGTCATTTTATGGTGTAATTTGCCTGTTAATGCCTGATGCTAACATAGCTGTCATGCTTTGTAGACTAACAAGGCCCATATAACATAACTACAGAGTGTGGGTTTACAAGTCTGAGCTTGAAGCTTTGCCACAGATTATATCCTTCTCCTGATTGGCAGAGACACTATGTTACCACAGGCCAGAGTTGATCGATTCATGTTTTAAATATTTGCTGCTCAGGCCTCCGACTGTAGGTCAAAGCCAGCCGGCTTATTCAAACACGGCCGTGGCACACATTGGAGCAGCTGTGGCACATGCCACATGACTGCATTTGACATGAGAAATCAGCAGGATTTGATGGAAAAGCAGAAGTGATCCTCCACTTTCTTCCTCTTATCTGTTTTCATCCCCACAACACATGACTGCGCGGTGGACTCTTTTCTTTTGAAATATACTAACCTTGAAAGAAGTTCACTACCTGTTTCACTTTGTGTACGCTTGATGCAGACTTCCCAGAAAAAAGTGGTTGAGATCAGTGATTCAGCAAGCAATGATTTGTGATTCATCAGTCAGTACAAAAGCTGATAATATGAATCTCTGGCTGACTTTGTGTGCAAACACTAGAAGAACTTTATGTAACAGGTCACATGATCACACTAGACTATGCCGGGTGAAAAAGGTTCACTCACCACAAAACAATCCAGTTAAACAGTTTCTCTTTCTGTTCTAAATGTCCATGTTAAAGTGTCATAGGGAGGTAAATTCCATCCACAGATGACAACAGACTTGATGTAAGCAGCTTTTATAACTAGCAGGGAGGACGTCTTGCTGCTTCAGGGTTGTACTCATTAAGTCAGCAGCTTTATAAGCTTTGGATACTTGGAAGTTGATCCAATACCTTCATAGACAGAATCAGTGGCTCCTTAATGCTGTGTTGTGCAGAGTCAAATATAGCCTCCTGAGTCCAAACTAAACATCATAATGATAGGCTAAACATCCAGCAGGCCTTTATGTTTTAATTTTCTTACTTTCTTCTCTTTTTTAACTTACCAATAATCATTAAACTTCTCATCTTTCAAAGCTTCAGAGTGAATACTGTTGTTCTTTTTGTAGATCAAAGTAGTGATGCACGCAGAACTCTCCAAATCTGGTGCTTTTTAAAGACCAAAGGGTACTATTTTTATGATCGTTATTGAGATGCAGACTGAAAGAAGTGCAGAGGAGCCAGTCTCCACCTAAAAGCCCCCCAAAGCAAACATAAAAACACCATATCCATAAATGTCTTAGTCAACAAAAACATAATGAGATTTAAGTCCTAACTGTGTGATGTTGCTGTTTCAATATTTACCATAGTGCCATGTGTTAGTATTATGCTGCTACTACTAATGAATCATCTCATTTGTCATCCCTCAGTACTTTGTTGTTCTGTCTGCATGTGGATTTGTGGATAATGAAAGAAACACAAAACCTAATCCTTAAGCAGCGAAGATGTTCATCCTGCTTACCGGCCTGAAACAAGGTCCTACCAGGGTTCATTTTATTAACTGGAACTCACACACTCTCTTACTTGTGTGTGTGAAAAAGGGAGAGAGGAAGGTGCAGAGCAGTCCTAGACAGTGCGTGACGGTGACCGCTTTTTAATTCCAGCTGTAATGCGCAGGAGGGAGCGAGTGCCGCAGTAATGGTAAAGCACAAGCAGCACCTCCTTTACTTCTTTTCTCTCACACACAATGTTGCAGTACATCGAGTATAATCTTATCTCAATCTTCACTGTACCCCCATCCCTGACTGTCACTTCACATTATACCACTGGCTGTAATGTTGCTCTGTTGTGTGACCCAGTGGTTCCCTGCCTCTCCTCCTGTTCTCCTGAATAATAAACGACACAAGCCGTCATCCTGACTGCGCTGTTGCTTCGAGGCCAGCTTGCCTGTCTCCCAGGTGCTGATCTGCACGTGGCTCCAAACCGCCAGCAGCGAGCACTGTATCGGTTTACCTCGCTACCTATAATCCAAATCTTAACACAGTCCCGCTCATTTAGCGTTGCACGTCTCTTCTATACCACGACTCTACATTTAACACATGATCACCTGATATTTCTTTAATGCACTGAATCAAAACAGCAGCATCTTGTGTTATTTTTTTTCATGTTGTGTAACAAGGTTTCTGCGCTCATCTTACCAACACAACCTGCCAGTGCCACGGTGGTTTACAATAACTGCCATGCTGTGCTAATCCTGTTGTAATATCTCACCATGCTAATGCAATATTCATAAGAGTGCCTCTGAGTCCAATGATGGCTGTCTATAAGTCATTTATGTGACCGTATATTTTATTTAAATCGAGAACATGGAAAGTCAGAGCTGTAAAAACACAGCTGTCAAAGCTATAAAGCAGTCCGCTGTTTGAAATATCATTTGAATCATGCTGAGTAGCAATGAAGAGTTTTCTGGACAAGTACTAATATTTGTTGTTTTAATTTTGCTCCTCCATCTGAATTTGCTGTGTGTCCTTTCCAGGCCTATGGCTCAGGTTGTGATGTGGTCATCTTGGCGAGCAACTTTGACTGCGTGCAGATTATCCCCGGGGCTCAGAATGGGAACATACAGGTGGGCTGTGTGGAGTGCTCCCACCAGCTTGGCAGGGTAAGTGTTGACTGCACAGTCAGACACACTCCCACATGCAGTTTTCATTTTCCCATCAAGCCAGAAGACATTATGAATTACCCTGAGCATTAAGAAATACATTTAGCTTTGCTTTTACTGCTGTATTACTGCACATCCTACTCCTCTTATTGCTATCCCGCTCGCCTGCACCACTCCCCACCTTCCCCTCTCCTAGGGGAGCGACTGAACCACTGATGGGGTGAGTAATGTTTTGATGAACACAGCTCTTTATTTTTAGATTGCTGCGTCCTACGGAAACACAGTCTGCATCTTTGAACCTCTTTCTACCAACCCAAACAAACGCCACAAGGTGAGCATGATTGTCAGCCGTGTTCAGAGGTTTAAATTAGTCAGTCACTGTTTGAACAGTGTGATCACACTTACATAAAAATAACGTTGAATGGTGTGTTGCTCTCCTGTCACTAACAGCAGCTTAACTATCAGTGGCAAAAGACGGGACAGTTCTTCCTCGATGCCATCACCTACAACCTGGCCTGGGACCCCCAAGGTACGCCAGAGCTCTATGTTTTTAACTGATTCCCTCTCTGTGTGATGAAATACATGCACGGTACTCACATGTCCGATCACAGCCCCCTACTGTTTGTCTGGAACAACGTGTATTATGTAAGAGTCACAGTGTGCATGTGGCTCCGTGTTCTCTTGTCGTCTACGTGGGACGAGAGGTGTGTAACATTGTGCTTTTTCTATCCTCAGGGAACCGTATCCTAGCAGCAACTGAGCGGCTCCAGCTGTGGGCTCCTCCACTGACAGATGCCCTGATAGAGGAGGAGGATGGGCAGCTGACTGAGGACAGGCCCCACCCTGTCCTCAATGACTGGAACTGTGTCTGGCAGTGCAAGTACGATTTAGCTTTTGTGCAAACTGTAAAAGCATCCGACGTGATTGACGTGCAGAAAAATCCTTGCTGCTTCAAGGTTATGTACAATAGGTCAGCAGCAAGAACAAAATCCAAAGACGATTTGGGAAAGAGCCAAAAGCGTTTATTCAGAGATGCAGTTGGCTTCGAAAGTAAATGTCTTCATAGAGCTGTCTATTTGGAAAGCAAGGACAGAAATATCCTGACAGGAAGCAAGCCAGTGAATTGATTTGACCAAGTGTCAAGCAGACTTCTGGGTTCTACTATGTTCATTTCACTCTTCCGTCTTGTTCTCTTGAGTTGTAAATGTCAATTGATTGTAAGTCGAAAGAGAAATCTTTCCCTATTCCTTTAAATACCAAAGTTTGATGTCAGTTTTTCCTTTGGAACTGGAAGTTGAATATAACAGATGTAAATGTTTTTTTACTTTTTTGACACGCATTGTAGAGCAAGTCCCAAATTATTAACTTCAACTCTTCCCTTTGAAGGTTGTATGGTTACACAATTTTTGCTAATAAAAGCTTATAGGTTGTTACTCATTATCCAAACCTTTCTACACAGTCTCCACTGAAAGGTTTTTATGTTATGTGAGCCATTCTTTTGAGTCTGTGACATGTCCCGCAAGCTGTGCAAACATAGTCTTATAATGGGATATTAGTAATTGTCACCTGATGACACGTGTGTCTGCTTAGAACATCTTTTAAAAAAGGGAAGAGTGTTCTCTGTGATAGCATAGCTCATGCACAGTGTAACCACATAAACACATGAACAGCTGACTTTCTGCCAGAGAGTCTCCTGGGAAGAAGTGAATTTAGCTGATGTCATTCTTTTGTGTTTGTCTCTCTCTTAGGACTGCTGCATCTGTTCACATTGCCAAGTGGTCACCTGACGGGGAGTATTTTGCAACAGTTGGGAAGGTATCAGACACTGAGAAACACATGAAATAAAAAACACTTTGTTCAGCTTTTTTTCTTATTTCAAGGTTACTGCTGATGTTTATACCTAACACATGTTTTTGCACATGTTTGCACATACAGGATGACTGTTTACTCAAGGTGTGGTACCCCACCACGGGCTGGCGCTCTGCAGTGGTGGTACAAGACCCCTCTGATAAAAAGATTCCACTTGTCCACTTCTCCTTTGTTTACCTGGCTCACCCTCGCTCGGTCACTGGCATGTCCTGGAGGAAGACCAGCAAGTACATGGCAAAGTAAGAAAGCACAACACAATGACACAATTATGGTAAAAATCCACGGTTGCCATTTTTGTTATGCTTACAAGTAGGTTGGGGCATTCAGAATTGACTTTGAAGTGATGATGTTGAGAATAAAATTGCTTTGAGTGACAGATATTTCAATACCTCAGGACTTCTGAAATTTCTGCACTTCTGGTATTATTTCAAAAGTTCAAATTAAGAGATGAGGTGGACCATCTGTGCTTTACCTTATATTTAGGCTATCACTGAGTCCCTGCACAGTATTTGATCACCACCTGTGGTTTCTGTGTCAGATAACTTCACACATTTCTTGCCTTTTAGTAGCTTTTTTGGAAAATAAGAAAGAAGCAGACAGTGACAAAGAGTTCACCATTTGACTTTTCTACTGACGGATTTCATTAATTTTAACACACTCTCTCATCATATTTCACTTTGCCTTTCCTTTCTCCTCGCGCGTAAGAGCTCAGGCTGAGCACAGAAGAGAATACTAATACAGCCCATTACAGATTTTACTAGATCCATTCACATCATATTTTTTGGCTTGTGACACCATCCTTTAAATAATTTTCGTTTTTTTCTCTATCTGGTATTGTGAATTTCGGAAAAGTATCATGCTGTTTGTTTCCTCTGATGCTGAGAAAATCTTGAGTTATCAGATTCTATTCCTCCCACTTGCACACCTACTTTTTTTTTCAGCAGCGTAATGATTCGTGTCCAAAGTAGGTGTCGTTTGGTAAATTGGGTTTTACATAAAACAGTTAAATGACTTCAAAGGTCTCAGAGGACACAAAACCTGCTGTTATGGCCCAATATTTAAGCATTTGTATAAGAGAATTATGTTTTATCTGGATGCTTAATCTAACTTACTTACTTAATCCAACTTAATGTATTCACATTTAAGATTTTCATGTGACATTAGACGGACTGATCAAAAGAAGATTCATTACTGTGTGTATAAGATGGCTGCATTCTGCTGTTCTTATCTAGGGGTTCGGTGTGCAATGTGCTGCTGACGTCCTGTGAGGATGGTGTGTGTAGGCTGTGGTCAGAGACCCTGTTACCAGAAGACAGCCTGCTTGGAGGACAGATATCTGAGAACTCACACTCTTTCAGCTCCAGCCTGCCAGGACCGGCAGGAAATAAGGATAAGATCCAGCATGCTTTGGAGGTACATTCACTAAATTTATCTTCTTTCCAGGACAAATTCATTAGAGTTTTTAAGATACTTATTTTAATAATAAAACAAAACAACTCCAATCATTTCGGGACTTTGCCTCTATAGTCGATCCATCATCTGAAGCACCTTCGTCGCGGCCGTCGACGGTCCTCTGCTCTAGTGGCTCACAGCGAGCTGCTGCCCTCTCAGCTTGGCACACAGGATGCACACACTCACCGCCACATTGCACATCATGCCAACGCGCTGTGTCACTTCCATATCTCTGCCAGTATTAACCCCAACACAGGTAAGCTGGTTATGGTTAAAGAGGTTCTACATCTTTTTTTATATTTCTTCACCAAAAAAAAGGATGTTCCATAACAACTGTTTCTGTAAACGTAGTATACAAAAACAGCATGCAGAGGCAGGGTTATATCTTCTTAATTCCATGAGTTTTCTTTTTATGAAGCTTAATGCTTTGATGAAGTGACTGCAAATATAAAAGTAAGCCATCCAAAAAAAATAACTTGTTTTGGACATGATGTGAGCTGTGCAGCAGAGTGATAAAGCAGAAATGGCTAGTGACTGGAAAAAATGAATCACATCAAAGAGCAAGACATTTAACACAGCTGTGAGTCTTGTCCAAGCTTTAGGGATATTTCCTTTAACCTTTTACTATCTTCAGTCATCCATATACCCCTCTTTTTCTCTACTTCTTTCTTTGTTCTTCAGATATCCCATCAGTTCTGGCTGACTCTGCAGTTTTCAACCCAGACGATGGCACTGGCGGTGGTGGCTTTGTGGTCCACTGGCTCAACAACAAAGACCTCAGTTTCACTTCCTCCATGGATCTTTTCATGTTGCAGCTCCGCAAGTTCTCAGAACAGCAGCTGGAGCAAAACACTGAGGACCCCCTGGACCCTGAAGGATCCCCCATGAAGTTTGATTTTGGTACGACCCAGGACATTACTCAAATCAGATCAGTATGAAAGCAGCATCACCTTCTAACACATAAGTGCATGCTCTCTTTGTAGATCTGGACGAGATGTCCGACAAAGCCTCATCAGAGCAGGGGGAAGAGGGTGAGCCGGGGGAGCAGGGGAGCACCAAGGCCTCCTCACCAGGATCCAGCTCCAGCATGCCTTTGCCCTCCATGCTGCTGGAGAGGAGGATGGAGATTCTGACCACAGAGTGGAACAAGAGCCCTGACATGCTGTTCACCATTCATCCTGCTGATGGATCCTTCTTGGTTTGGCATGTGAAATACCTGGATGAATTCAACCAGGGCATCTTCAGACAGGTTCAGGTAAGCCAGAAATTGAGAGCATACTCTTAGTGTTCCAATAGTTTAACAATCTATTAGGCTCTCACCTGGGAACTCACACATTAGAAGCAGTGCCACTGTTGTTAAACTTTTGTGTAGACTAGTGACTCAGCAGCTCTTATGCAAGACTCCTAGTATTTTGTTCTGCCGGGGGAGACATGCTCCTCTGTGCATGTGGGCCGTTCAAACTTTGTCTATTGTCTTGGTTCATAAAACTTCTTCAACCAAATTTTGTCCTAATTTTGTAGTCGGAAGACCAATGTTCATCTTTGCATTAAAACCAGACTTGAACCATCTCATAGTCATTCAATGATCATGTTCTTATGAGCAAAGTTTGTCAAATGTTTTGGCCTCTGTTCTTTTATATTTTCTATTCTGTATCTTGTGTGGCATTGGGGATACAGATTCTGGTCTGATGCTTGATTTATGCTATCATGTGTATTATTGAAATGTCTGAATAGATACAAATCAAACATGTTTGACACCAGACAGGGTAATAACAGTGACTGTATTTTTCAACTACAGTCCATATCGCAAATTCTTGAAAAATTCTGCCGGACACAGCTTTGAAGAATTTGTTGGAAAATTACAAAAAAACTGCCACTGTTTCATTTTCTGCTTGAAACAATGAAGCTAGCACTGCCTAAAAATTGTGAATCCACATCCGCACGTATGTCAAATTGTCTATCAAGGTTAAAGATTGATAATATTTTCTTTATGTCTGGTTTTATTGAATTTGTCTGTTTTTCTTTCCCGCCTCAGCCCAAAACTAGTGCAGCCAAATTTTTATTCCTGTCCCCATTCTCAAATCTTCACCTTGATATGCAGTGAGATGCTCACACTATAGCACTCAGCTGAGTTAGATGAGAGCGCCGCTGCAGCACAAGCAGGCTGAGGACAAAACACTGCAGATTTCTTCTACTTCTAGCTGATACAGATCCTTTAAAATATGCTTGGATTGGCCCAGATAAAATCTTCTGTGGCTATCTTTAAAAATATGTTCACTGAGCATTTCTTATGTCTGTACTTGTTTTGATTACTCTGCATGGACTGCAGTGCAGCAGAACTACATTTGATCTCATACCTGTAGCTGCATTATATTTTATAAGATCTAAACAAGACAACTTCCTTATTGATATTGTGTGGTGAAAGCTTTATCATTCTTTGTACATTGATGAAGCACTTCTTTATACTGATGGAAATATTTCTTGCATGAATTGTGTGATACTTAGGAGAGTGTTTATGGTATGGTTGCAAGTAAAGTTGTTTTTGCTGCAGCTGATGAGCTGACATCACATTATAATAATTACTAATTAGGCCTCTATAGAGCCAAAGACCCTTGAGGATATAAACTGTAATAATGTTTTTATTCCCCTTCAACCCTCCAGGTGTCCTTCTCCTCTCGTATTCCTGTGGCTTTTCCAACTGGTGATGCTAACTCGCTGAGTAAAAACATCTTGATGTATGCCTGCACTCTGACTGAGAATGAGAGCACGGGCTCTGGTGAGCAGGGTAGGATGCTCGCTCGTGTGTCCCGCTCTGCTTCACTCTCAGCAGGCCTGGGTTCACCTGCTCTAGCCTCCTCTCCCAGCCCTCGCCCCGGCATCAGCCCTGCTGTCATGATGGTCTCGAAGCATGTTGATGGATCGCTCAACCAGGTTAGAGACTGTGGCAGAATGAAATTCATAGAAATTCTCTACACCCGAATATTTTCTCATAAATGAATAAATTTATGAGTGTTGTATTTTTATCACTGAGTGTTTCCATCTTTACTCCTCTGTAATTATTTTTTGCTCCCTCCATCTGCAGTGGGCAGTGACATTTGCTGAACGCTCTGCCTTCTCCAACGTCCTGACTGTCTCTCACAAGTTCCGATATTGCGGCCACCGCTTCCATCTGAACGACCAAGCCTGTCACACAGTGCTGCCTCTGCTGCTAACATCCTCTCACCATAATGCCCTGCTCACCCCGCCCTCAGCCCCGGGCAGCCTGGAGGGAGAGCAGCCTCCAACCTTTCCCTTACCAAAGGGACTTCCTAGGTATGAAACACATGGGGAGTAGAGAAGAAGAAATACATAACAGTCACAATAGATATCTACATTACATGATAGAAAGACAGACCAAAAGGGCACATGGTTTGAAATGCAAAGGATTCTGCTTGTTATAACACATTGTGATACGCTTTCATAAATGATGGTCTCATTGTACTCTGCATGAGTCCTCAGACACCATTACTTTTCCATTAGCAGAAAGCAGCTTCGCAACGCTGCAACAAGGACCTTCCACGATCCCAATGCTATCTACAGTGAGCTGATCTTGTGGAGGGTCGACCACATCGGACCCCTGTCCTGCACTGGGGGCGTCTCTGAACTGGCTCGTATCAACTCTCTGCACACCTCTGCCTTCAGCAATGTTGCTTGGCTGCCTACACTCATTCCCAGCTCTGTACTTGGTAAATATACTAGGCATTTTAGATATGTATGCATATTAACCCAAATAATTAATGACAGTGCAGGATCCCTCTTGTCATGACTAAATACTTATTCAGAACTATGAGTGGGAGAAGTGCATAATCTGACCATCTGCTATTGCTCACAGAGCAGTATCATATCTGGTTCACTTGTCAGGACAAAGCTCTGCTAAATTAATGCACATTATATAATGTCATTCCGGCCACGAGAGTGCATCTCAAATGTTGTGCAGTCCAGTCAAACAAACTCTATGTCCCTCAGGAACTTACTGCAACAGTGCCAGCGCCTGCTTTGTGGCATCAGATGGCAAAAACTTGCGTCTCTATCAAGCTGTGGTGGATGCCAGGAAGCTTCTGGACGAGCTGTCAGATCCTGAAACATCTGTAAGTGGACACAGACGTCACATGCACACCAAAATACAAATGCTCATTTTGATCAGACTAGCATCAAGTGTACATCCAACATGAAAAATAAAAAAATGTTCTACAGCCACACAAGACAAAAAAATGGAGTTCATCAGTCATACATATTTTTTTAGTGAAGTCACAGATATGAGTTCTTATATATCTTTCTTTTTAACATCAACCAGCTATATTCCTCTATCCTTTCCTTGGTGAATCATTCATCCTCATATCTTTCACCACACCAATGGCTTTAAAGGCAGTCCGCTGAATTAATAGTTTGCTGTTTTCCATGTGTGTCTCTGTTTAGAAACTGGTGGGCGAAGTGTTCAACATCGTCAGTCAGCAGTCCACTGCCAGACCTGGATGTATCATTGAGCTGGATGCTATTACAAACCAGGTTAGGAGCTCCTCTGTGTTTTTCACACCTACCACAGGATGGTAAAACTCTGTGCTTTGAATCCTGCAGCGTATGAATTGATTGATGTAGTAACCTGTTCAAATGTGCCTCCGCATGCATTTAGTGTGGCGCCAATACCCAGCTGCTGCACGTCTTCCAAGAGGACTTCATTCTGGGTTACAAGCCTCACAATGAACCAGAGGCATACACTCCAGCCTTTCCATGTGGTGAAGGTACAAAATGTTTTTGGATCAAAATTCTTTATTGGTCTATTATTGATCCTAACAGCAGAAGTATACACAGTGGAAGATAAATATATGCTTTCTTAATGTGAGACACCCTATACAATCTGACAGGCTTTTGTAGTAAAAAAAAAAAATCCGTACTTGTGGTGCTGTTTTATTATAAGTTTCTTAGCATTTAGAATTCCTTTGTTGACCCTGGTTTCCTTTTTTTTCCATTCCTGTACTTCTACTAACGCACAAATAACACCAAAACAGATGTTCAATATGCTGACCTACTTGGAAATGAACCTAATTGTGATTCCAATGTCCAGATTATCAGCCAGCCCCATTCTCTGAGAAGTTCTTCCTGGTGGTAATAGAAAAGGATCTGAACAGGAACTCAGTCCTGCAGATGTGGCATCTGCATCTGAAGTCTGTGCAAGCGTGTGTTGGTGAGCAGAGTTCACACAGCTGAGCTGTTTTCGCATAAATTGAATTTTTCTGGATATTTACCAGCATGCAATCATGAATCTTTAATGTGAAGCCTACCATTTTATCGACATCAAAAAAACTGAACTAAGCTAAGCTAAAATATTCCTGTATCTCTGTGACCAGATGAGCCGAGCCCAGATTTTAGCTCCCAGAGTCAGCTCATGGTTCCCTATCAGGCTGTAAATCCAGACTCGTCTCCGGAGACTTCACCTGTCAGACCTCTGCCACGGTCAGCCTCCACAGCCAACCTACAATCAGCAAGCAAACTCATCCTCAGCTCCAAGCTGGTGTACAGCAAGCGGCTCGACCTGCCCCACGGGGTGGAGGTTACCAGGGCAACCCCCTCTGCAGGTTAGAATGGGTGTACAGTTCTCACACATATGACTCAGACAGTGGCATTGTTTCCAGTATGAATCCAACTCATAAATCTATTTTTTTCTGCACATAACTGGAGTTGTGATAGGGGACATTTATGTTACAGTATACTGAGTATTCTTTTTCACCACACTAATTTTTGAGTTCTGTAAAAGCGAGAAATAAAAAATTAAATTATGCTACCACATTTATGGCATGTGTATCCGGCAGAAGTGTTCTGAGCTTTCATTCTGCCTTTTGTATTTTTTTAGGTCACCTTAGTTCCTCCTCCATCTACCCCGTGTGTCTGGCTCCATACCTGATTGTTACTACCTGCTCTGACTCTCGCGTGCGGTTCTGGCGCTGTGCTGTGGAGGGTGATGAAGGGTTTAGTGAGGATGACAGAGACAACCGGGCGTACCGCTGGGAGCCCTGGGTCCTGATGAATGAAGAGGAAGACAACAACAGTGCTGTTGGCGTGTCAGGCCGGCCTGTCGCCGTTTCCTGCTCCTACATTGGGAGGCTGGCTGTGGCCTTTAAAAAGCCTCGACAAGGACAGGTGGGAAATGTGAATTTGTTTCTATAATTGCATTTTAGTGTTGTATACTAAAAACTTATGGCCAGTTGAGAATTAGTTTTATAGGAACGATCACCTTATGATGAAAATGTAAATGTAGTGAGTAAATGTAATGGCTTTGGAGTCTGGATCCCTCAGAAACAGATAAAAACACATTTGCATATTTATATCCATGGGAAGCACAGAATGGTAAGAAAGGAACTTGATAACACAAACATTCACAGTACTTTGGGAATTACACAATGCAGTGTGTTTAAAATCTGTATGGACATCAGGAAACAATTGGTCTGAAAGAAATGATAAAACCTGACACTCTAAAAATGTATGTCTCCTCCCTCTAGCAGCTCAGTATGTAAAGTAGGGAAAGCTGGATGTGACTGAGTTGAAGTCTACAAATAGCCGTCTGTGTTTCAGTGTATTTAATGATGTGAGGCAGGGCAGACGGCACCAGAAAGGTATTTTTATGTGCTGAAATCACTTTGCCTTGTGATTACAGCACGCCTGGTTTAGTGGCTCCAGAGTTCCATGAATAAAAATGTTCCTCTAATGTGGACATTTTTCATTTGCAAAGAAATGGTAACCTATGAAGAACTGGACAACGACTTAAACGTCATCTTGCTCATTACTATTTTAAACAGGTAGTGCATCTGAGGTTAACATAGCTCTCATTTGAGATACACTTTACAAAAGTCAACTTGAAAGCATCAGGAACTAATGTCTGTAGAGGCGTTGGTGATACTAACCATTCATGAACTCAAGAAACATTCTATTCAGGACCTCAGCCAGCTGTTTCCTCCTTGGATAGAAGCCAACAACAATCCTTCCTCATGCATATGATCGTGTTTTGACTTGGAGTGTGCACAGAGAGAGGGCTATTCACAGACAGTTCTCCTGCATTGTGTTTGTGAAAGAGAGAGTGAGCACAGGGCAAAGAGGGTCTTTGCAAATCAATGTGCTGTGTGCAGCTATACAAAGAAACAAGATTTTGCCCGTTTTAAAAAGGCAAAAAAACACGAAATCAATATCTTGCGGTCAATGCTGTTATTGTGGCGGGCAGCCACCAACAAATCAATGTATGGGAAATACCAGGTTCACAGTGTCTGCAGTATTTTTAGATTTGATAGAGTCTATGAAAGTGTGACTTTTTAAAAAAAAGTATTTCTCTCGTGTTCAGCTGCAGGGCTCTGCAGAGGATTTCTCCATGCATGTGTCCATTTATGAGTGTGAGTCCACTGGTGGATCTGAGTGGGTTTTAGAGCAGACCCTCCATCTGGATGACTTTACCAGACCAACATCAACCCTGGACCCCAGAGTCAGTGTGGACTCCAACCTCTTTGTCTACAGCAGGTCAGCAGGGCACTGCTCATGTGTTTTTATCATATTCTGTTAGCCATTGTGACATTTAATCCTTACCACTTAATCCTTTTTCTCCTACTTCAGGTCTGACCTCTACATGACCAGAGACCATAGCTCTCCAAACATAAAACACTACGTCCACCTGGACTGGCTGTCTAAGGAGGATGGTTCTCACATCCTCACTGTGGGAGTTGGCTCCAACATTCTCATGTACGGTCGTATCTCTGGCATGGTCAATGAGCAGACAAGCAGCAAGGAGGGGGTGGCTGTCATTACCCTCCCTCTAGGGGGCAGCATCAAACAGGGCATCAAGTCCCGCTGGATCCTGCTGCGCTCTGTGGATCTGCTTTCCTCTGTGGACGGGACACCATCTCTTCCAGTCTCCCTGTCCTGGGTGAGGGATGGCATCCTTGTGGTGGGCATGGACTGTGAGATGCACGTGTACGCTCAATGGCATCAGGACAAGAAGCCCGGAGAGGGAGACGAGGGAGACCTGTCATGTGCTGACATTGCTGGAGGTCAATCAGGTTTCCCTTCAGTCTTTGAGGGCAGAGCGAGGTCAAAGAGTGTGTTCGAGGGAAATACAGCTGTGGATGAAGCTCTTCGCGCTCCGGCTGGACTTCAGGAGGGGGGGCTGTTTGAAGCAGCTCATTCCCTGTCACCAACCCTCCCTCAGTACCATCCCACCCAGCTCCTGGAGCTCATGGACCTGGGAAAGGTTCGCCGGGCTAAGGTGAATTCCTGCATCATTTTATGCTCATGAGCAAGCAAAATGTTTACTTTGAATGCTAGTTTGTCAAGTTTAAAATGTTGAACTCTTTTGATATGATGGTTTCGTACACAAAGCCCCCTTTTCTGGTTCAGACTGCATTTTAATCCATTTCTTCTCCGTGTATCAGGCCATCCTTGCTCACCTGGTGAAATGCATCGCTGGTGAAGTTGCTGTTGTCAGGGATGTAGAGGCAGGTGAGGGAGGATCCAGGAGACATCTGTCCCGGACCATCAGTGTGACTGGCAGTACAGCAAAGGACACCATTGTGGCGGGTCGTGACGGGGGCAGAGACTACACTGAAATCAACTCCATCCCTCCCCTGCCCCTCTACTCCCTTATGTTGGCTGATCTGGACACTTCATATAAAGGAGCAGAAGAAGCTGCCAAGGGAGCTAAGGTTTCTGATGGAGATGGAGTCAAGAAGTCCACAGAAGATCAGTATTCTGACCTTTTCCAGGTCGGTTCAGTCAAAGAGCTTTTGTTTGTTATTAATTGTGTAGTTCTCTGGGATAGTTAACTCATTTTCCTTTTTCACTATAGGTGCCAACAGTTACCACTGATGACTTTGTGAACTTTGCTACTGACAAACCAGAGAAGAAGTCACGGGTTATCAACCTCTCACAATATGGACCAACCTACTTTGGACCAGAGCATGCTCAGGTATTATTCAGTTTTTCAGATGGGAATCCATTATTTTCAGAACATGGCACAATTATTCATAGTCAAATACCCAGAAATATCTTTTCATTTCTTGATTTTGGTTTGGTTTAAGCAAGTCAATGCAGAAAACAAACACAAAATCACACTAGAGAAAGAAGAAAGGGTCAAAATGATGTAAAACAATAACATAGAAATATGTAAGTCAATAGATCAGTTGGTGGTTAAGCAATAAAAAAAGAAATAAAGAAATAAACATGCCAATTCCTCGGACCAATAAAGGGGATTAGAGGAAGTCTCGGAAACCAATGAATAAAATAAGAGTGTGGAGATAACAAGACATTAAGAAGGGGGATATTATAATAGATCAAAATCCACTTTAGTCCAATGTTAAAATTTTAACAAAGGGAAATCACATAACAACAAGTCTGTAAAAGTGAGTTTAAAGAAGTATTGTTGAAGTAGCAACCATGTGATATTTTGCTTATAATCTGAAAACATTTTAGATTTCTAAAAGAGTAGTGAAAGAAAATATTATTGTGACATGGTAATAAGAGGCTGACCTGCACAGATGATTAGCATCAGATAATTAATATCTAGATGGGTTCTGAGCACAGACATCCACATTTAAAGGTCACATTGTAAATCAGAGCTTAAAAACATCATTATTTTGTACCTTCCAGTCTTTTGTTTTGTTCATATGTTGTCTTCATCATTCATTCATTCAGGTGCTGTCCAGTCACCTCATGCACTCCAGCCTACCGGGACTGACCCGCCTCGAGCAGATGTTCTTGGTGGCTTTGGCTGATACTGTTGCAACCACCAGTGCTGAGGTGGCCAGCTCCACTGATCAGCAGTACACAGGTCAGTTGTATGTAAATAGGCATGTACCTTTAAGTGTATGTGTTTATGTTTGTACAGTTATATATTCAGTCTCAGAATCTGTATATCTATTTCATTTTGTGATCAAATGAAAATGCCTTCTCAAATTTCTGCTTCAAACAACCAGGTACTTTTTTTAAATTAAGTTTTCTCCTTTTAGATGTTGATTTGTCTACTCAAATCCATGCTGCAGTCACAGAGCAATCCAAGCTCTCATGCTGAAAATAGCAACCCTGATTTATTCAAGCTCTTTCAAGTGAAAGCCTCCTCCTGATTG
The DNA here is from genome assembly GCA_008086565.1 of Thalassoma bifasciatum. Lineage (NCBI taxonomy): Eukaryota > Metazoa > Chordata > Actinopteri > Labriformes > Labridae > Thalassoma > Thalassoma bifasciatum. Next base: position 596,785 of record RPOG01000172.1, read on the forward strand.
AAGTGTCACTGAGCAAAAGCTTGACCAGCCCCATGGTTCTCATACTTTATTCTGTTCTTATACCCGCATCAGTCGAAAAGAAAGACTGGTCACAAGAGCATGAATGAAGGATCGTTTTATATTGTGCATGATGCCTGTATACCTGCAGAACAGACTAGTGTTATAAATTAGCATTTTGGGGCGCCTCGTTGTCTAGAAGTTGATTTGCTGTCACCCTTGTTGAGAGATAATATTGTAATAAAGTCAGCTAAAGGTTGTAGACATGAAAGCTTAGCATCATATTCTTGATTGTGTGTTCTTGATACATATCACCAGTCATCAAGTCTCAGCATAAACAATCAGGCATACATTTTTTTCAATTTTCCATCATATTTATTTAGTCTTTTGAGATGAAGACATGAGCAGGTTGTTCCAGAGCAAAGTAAGCACACAGAGAGTAAAAAGGTTCAAGGTTACAGATATGTTCTCTGACAGGATAATATGAACTCAAGTGATACTGGAGTTTAAAAGGAATTTGCTCTCTGTCGACGGGTGGCCATATTAATAAAGTCATCAGTGCACCAACTGTGAAATGCTGATAGCTCCTTCCTGTTATGTTGGAGCAGGTGCTGAAGCTCTGGATGAGTGTGGACTGAGGTACCTGCTGGCCATGCGTCTTCACACCTGTCTGCTCACCTCCCTCCCACCTCTGTACCGTATGCAGCTGTTGCATCAGGGTAATACACTTTGCTCATATTCTGCAGCTGTGAACACACAAATGCCACTGCCTTACATTAACTCGAGACATTTTGCTCTGACCTTCTTCCATTCTTTCTCCTCTCTCTCTTTCTCTCTCGCTCTGTGGCAGGCCTGTCGACGTGCCACTTTGCATGGGCTTTCCACTCAGAGGCAGAAGAAGAGCTTCTGAACATGATCCCTGCCATGCAAAGAGGCGACCCGCAGTGGTCTGAGCTCAGAGCTGTTGGAGTGGGATGGTGGATCCGTAACATCAACACTCTGCGGAAAATGGTGGAGAAGGTAGCTGAACTAAGTCAAACAGTTAAATGCAAGATTTGCTAGATTTTTAACTCTGAAAGTGCAGTGGAATTCTATGATCTGTAACTATAGATGTGATTGAAAGTAAAATAATCACCCTGACAATTAACTCAAGAAAGATATTTGTATTCTTCCACACAACAGCACAGCTGACTGATATTTTAGAAACAGTTCTCTGTGCAATGTGGGTCAGTCAATGAAAACAGGTGAACCTTGCAATATGATGCAATTCATCAAAGCAGGGTTGAAAGTTTCTGTCAGATGGAGGGTTTTTCTAGCTTTGGATGTTGCTTTTGCACAAAGCATCAGAATCTAAAACTTTAAAGCATTGCTGCATAAGCCCTTTATAAATAAAACAGTTGAAGAATCGTGTGCCAAAGCAAAAATGCATAAGATGTAAAAAAGGAAAACAAAACAGGCATTTGAGTTAGATGTATTATTTGTAGTGGTTAAGTTGTTAAACCTGCAAAATTCAATGGCATTGGTACATTATTTATACTCTGTGCATAAATAATAAATAGCTTGGGTATACAATTTAAAATGTTTATTCTTCTGTTGTCCTTTAAGTCCACCTTACGTTAGAGGTTTGATAAGTGTAATGTTTCTGTGTCATCAGTTGGGTAAAGCTGCTTTCCAGAGACACAATGACCCTCTAGATGCTGCTCTGTTCTACTTGGCCATGAAGAAGAAAGCTGTCTTGTGGGGCCTGTTCAGGTAGGACTTTGCGTCTGAACATAAATACTTTGACTAATTGACTGAAAGATGAATTTCACAAATTTCAGACTAGTTTTCCCCAAAACCTTTATAGGACAATAAGCTGTGTGTTTCTCCCCTCCCAGGTCTCAGCATGATGAAAAGATGACTCAGTTCTTCAAGAACAACTTCAGCGAGGACCGCTGGAGAAAGGCGGCTCTGAAAAATGCTTTCTCCCTGCTGGGAAAGCAGCGCTTTGAACAGTCAGCCGCCTTTTTCCTGCTGGCAGGATCACTCAAAGACGCCATAGAGGTGCGAACACCACACACTTGACAACACAGAGAATACACAGACGTTTCTCATTACTGTTGAGTCTGTTCCAACACTCTATTTTTATTTTCCTCACAGTGGAAAGTTGGCATTGCCTTTTGTGACGATGTGTCTGTATGAGGGCTAAGAGACTGTATCACTAAAAGTCTGGGTATCTGTTTCTGGGAGGACTAGATCTTCTACAGCCTTTAAACCATATGAAAAAAGTCTAAATTACACTGATAAGAGGGATAAAATGCCCACACAGCTTCCCTTGGCCTGTGTTTCAGTTCAGCTAAGTCAAAATATGCAGATAGCCATAAAAGGAAACAAACAAAAGCCTTTGTCACCTCAGCATCATATATTGTAACTCAATGGAGAACTTTTCAAAAGCCACACTTTTTCTTACTTATGTGGTTAATTTAATGTCTTACCCGTATTTTGTATCTGGTCAAATCCTGTCTCACTCTTCCTGTGCTGCTCCATTTTATACAGGTGTTAATGGAGAAGATGGAGGATCTCCAGCTAGCCATGATAGTAGCAAGGCTGTATGAAGCTGACTTTGAGAATTCGTCCACCTGCCAAGGCCTGCTTTATGAGAAAGTCCTTGGCTGTAACAGGGATGGCAGTGGCTACCACTGCTCCAGACTGCACCCTGACCCCTTCCTCCGCAGCATAGCGTACTGGATCATGAAGGATTACACCCAGGCCCTAGATACACTATTGGAGCGAATCCCCAAAGAGGATGATGAAAACCCTGGTCAGTCATTTGCAGAGAACCCAGACAGAATTACACTATACTGCACGCACTGCTCATTTCTTGAACTTTGCTCTATGTTTTAATGCCTCTCCCTTTGTTCCTCTTCCTTTTTGTTAGATATGATGGTGAAATCCTGCAACCCTGTGGTGTTTAGTTTCTATAACTATCTGAGGACACACCCCCTGATCATCCGCCGCCACTTTGCAAATCCAGAGGGCACGACAACTACTGTTGGCCTCACTGCTGAGAAGAGCAGCGCAGACGAGATAAATCTTATAGAGCGCAAACTGTTTTTCACAACTGCCAATGCTCACTTCAAGGTGTGGGAGTCAAGTTTAGACCTTCTTGTGCACATTAATTAAAAAAAACAAACATGAAATTTTCATATATGGCTTTAATCATATCCAAATCTCTTATAGGTGGGCTGTCCAGTCCTGGCTCTTGAAGTTCTCTCCAAAATTCCCAAAGTTACCAAGAAATCAAGCTCTTCACCAATCAGTAAAGATTCATCAAAAGCCAACTTGAACTCCAGCCAACCTCTGGAAAATGGCACCCAGGGAAGTGTGGACTGGGGCTTCCCATCAGCTCCTACCCAAGCATGGGGAGGGAACGACAACGCCGGTGGACTGGACTGGAGCCAGCCTGTGGTGAAGATAGAGGACGAGGGTCTGAATCTGGACTGGGGAGATGACAAAGATGAGGATTCAGATGAGGACGACGGTCTGACCATGAAGAAACCAGAAGCTGAGACCAAAGATGGAGGATCAGAGAGTGGTGGGGGTAGCAAACTACAGAGAGAGAACTCACAGGTGGGCAAAGATAAAGACATGAAACTTCTAAAAATAAAATAATAGTCTAAAAATCTGAAAATATAGACCCTTCTCTGGTGTGATAACAGTTTGAAGGTATCTAAAGGTGTTTTTGAAATAGTTTTAAACTACATTTATATCAGGAAAAAATTATAAATACCAGGATGTACTTGGTGCAGTCTGACAAAGACCAGCCCTTCTGAAAGCCTGCACAAAATCTACTCCAGCCGAGTTCAGAAATCCTGCATTAATTCTGTGAGTGAGTCTCTGAGGCAGAGGCTTCTTTCTGCTAATTCATTCTTGTTTATCCCAGGAGGGGTCAGAGGTGGACGTGATAGCAGAGCAGCTGAAGTTCCGTGCCTGTCTGAAGATCCTCATGACAGAGCTGCGTACACTGGCTACAGGCTTTGAGGTGGATGGAGGGAAGCTTCGCTTTCAACTCTACAGTTGGCTGGAGAAGGAGATTGCAGCCATGCACACCATCTGCAACTATAAAGTAAGTAAACTTAAATAGTTTTTAATTGAGTCTTTTGAGCTTTATTTTCATGTGTGCAATCCTAGATATCATTATTGTGGTCATGTGGTTATTCACCAATACTTTAATAATGCAAAGGTGGAGGGAAAGGAAGAAGATTCAGAGGTGGAGCGTTGGGGAGAGCGTACAGCATCAATCGACATATCAGACGATGCCCTGGAGCGCACAGATGCTGGGGCTTATGAGCGTCACCAGATGGAGCGCCGCCGTCTTCAAGCCAAGCAGCAACACTCAGAAAGGCGTAAGGCGTGGCTGAGGAAGAATCAGGCGCTCCTGAGGGTGTTCCTGTCCTACTGCAGTCTCCACGGAGCAAAGGGTGGAGGAGTCACCTCTGTGCGCATGGAGCTGCTGTTCCTTCTGCAGGAGAGTCAACAGGTACACACATTCACACACTAATGTGCCTGTGTGAAACATACATCTGTTTTTTTAATGCAAAACATTTTGTCTTCAGAAAGAAAAGCAAGCCCACATTTTTCTGTCGTGTTCTTTAGGAGACCACAGTGAAGCAGCTGCAGTCTCCTCTGCCTCTGCCCACCACACTGCCTCTGCTATCAGCTTGCATTGCCCCCACCAAGACAGTCATCGCCAACCCTGTTCTCCATCTCAGCAACCACATTCACGACATCCTCCACACTGTCACGCTCATGGAGGCTCCTCCACATCCTGAACTTGTGGATGATCAGGTCAGAATCTTTACTTTGTGCAAAGTAAATATGGAGAAAGCCAACTGCAGCCGTCCATTTTGAATAATTCAGATCTTTCTTTTTTTCTGCACCCCAGGTGAATTCTCTGCACACATTGGCAGCTTCTCTGTCTGCTTGTGTTTATCAAGCTCTGTGTGACAGCCACAGCTACAGGTAACGGTGCCTCTTCTTTTTAGTGCCAAGAGTTCAACTATTCTTAGTTTATGTAAGGCAGAGCTTAAATGTTGGAGATGTTTTTGAGTGTGGTCGTGACTCACTGTTTATTTTTCTGCCTTTGACTCTGCAGCAGCCAGACAGAGACCAACCAGTTTACAGGGATGGTGTATCAGGGCCTGCTGCTAAGTGAGAGAAAACGGCTCCGCACGGAAAGCATTGAAGAACATATCACTCCCAACTCTGCTCCTGCACAGTGGCCAGGTAACAAAGCATCTCCAGATGCCACTCTTTGCTTTCACAAGATCTCCATGACCAGTTTTGTCATTTTGCATTTGAAAAGTTTCAGTCTGGTGGAACTCAAGTCAGATCATCTTCCAGACCCCTAACATAATGCATAGGAAGGGAGCATGACATATGTGTGAGCATTAAAGACATGGTTGAGAGCAGAGGGAGAGGAAGAGCCGAGCAAAGCAGGCAGTCTGTGTTTATGCAGAGAGGCAGATGGTGTTCTATAATAGGAGCTTCATGGCCTCTGGGAAGGCAACGAAAAGACTGAGACTGATCACGCTATCATACAAATGTTTCACAAATGTTTTCTGCATTTTGCACAATGATTGTTTTGTTCTGTCAGGGAAGTCATTTCTTGCTGGAAATCAATGGTTATCCTTCTAAGCTCTGGTTGTGTGAACGTGTGTCCTCTCCCTGCAGGTGTGTCGTCCCTGATTTCTCTGTTGACGTCTGCTCGAGAGGAGGACCAGCCAAGGCTCAGCGTGCTGCTGTGTGAAGCCGTCGTTGCTGTTTATCTCGCACTGCTCATCCACGGCCTGGGCACTCACAGCTGCAATGAACTCTTCCGCCTGGCAGCACATCCCCTCAACAACCGCATGTGGGCCGCAGTGTTTGGAGGGGGGGCCAAAGTCGTTATTAAGCCAAAGAGACCCGAGGCCCCACCAGGTAGAATAATTATCTTATAGTTATTCTTATTGCTTTTGTCATCATCATCATCATCATCCTGTCTTATGTCTTCCTCACCTGTCTTTCAAGTATGCTCCTTTTCCTGTGCTCTCCTCTCTATGTTTTTCTCCATTCTGACTTATCTTTGATCTGCGGAGATTCATTCTACCTCCCTCAGCAGCCATTTTCACCTGACATGAAGCTCAGGATATGAAGGCTATAACATGAGTGAACAAGCAAACGGTTATAAATTCACTGCCTCCTCTGTGATAAGTAGCTAAAGAAACACCAGCTAACACTGGCATGACGCCACTCTCCAGGTAACACTGCTGATTGAAGAGCTGAGACGGGTATAAATAACAACCACTGAAAGCTCCTTTGAAGGGGTTGTGACTGGATATAAAACTGTCACATTAATCAGTCACGCTTCGGCAAAAAATACTCACCAGCAGTGAGATAGGTCACTGATTTTTATTGCCTGTTATCACAAACAGATATTTGTTGTCAAAAAAGTCAACACAAAGAAAGTCCTTTTTTTAAAAAAAAATCCCAGGCAAATATTTCTTTAAAAAGAAAGCAGAACAAGAATTTATTTTCTTGTCTGGAAAAAATCCAGTGAGAGACAAAAACACTTAGTTTACATTAGTGTCAAAATTGCAAAACTCAAGGTCACAAAACATGACCTGCAAAGTATGAATGCAGATATTTGTTTAAAAAAGTGTCCATGGAAAGGTTAATTCATCTTCTTTGCTGAAGTTAAATTGAAAAAGTACAAACTCTAAATTGTGCTCAGAGAGTAAAATTAACCAAAGGAGCCCTGTCAAAAGGTAACTGAAACTTATGCCTTGGGAAGCCAATGCCAAATATTTTATTACAAAATAATAATTATAAAAGAGTTAAAAAAAGCCTCTTTTATAATTTGTATGTATGCAGTTTATATGGCTGGTATTTATTTTCAAATAAAGTGTGTAAAGGTAAAATGTTGTGCAAGTTAGAAACGTATTTTCAACTTTAGAATTTAGACAGAACTCTTTAATTTCTGAGCAATGTTGAGCAATAAATCAGGAAAGATTTAAACTATCTTTTTTCAGATTCATACCTTGTGCATGACCTCAGTGGGAAATATTTGTCATGTGAATAAATTAATGTTTTTGTCCCTCAGGCCTGTCAACATAGGTGCACACACATACACACACACTCACATACACACACCTTTCCACGTCCGTTTGATGCTCCTAAGATGCTGCTGCTGCTGCTGTGTGGTGTCTTGTGTGAGTGTGCCCTCTGCCCTGTGTCTCAGTGCCAGCTGATTTTGAGGCAGCCAGGCCAGAGGAGTCTCAGGAGACAGGAAGACCTGAGCAGAGCAGCCTCACCCCAAACCCCACCCCCACCCCTACTGACACCCAGCGCCCCAAACGACCCCCTCCTCCCATTTCAAGGGGAGAGGGGTCTGCCACTGTGGCACCAGCAACTCAGGCCAGCTGTGAGTAACTGGGCTGGTGGATTGCAGTGCTGGTTTGCAGGATTGCAGTGCATGGTAACTGTGCAGGTTTGCATTGTTGCAGATGCTTGACTTGACTCACTCCTCTCTCTCTCTATCGTGCAGCTGAATGCCTGTATCAAACAACCAACAAGCTAACTGGTGCTGTGTGTGTACACTGTTATGACAAAACAACAGCTGAGTGAGCGTGTATGTGTGTGTGTGAGTGAGTGTGTGTACTGCATTGCATGCACTTGTTAAGTCCTTTTTGCTCATCTCATTGTGTCATCCCTGTTGTGCTGCTGAAGCAACAGCTGGGCCTAACAAGGAGTGTGCAGAGGCTCAAACTGAGACTATATCTGAAACCGAGTCCAAACCAGGTACACTCTGAGAGGTTATTAGTCTTCAGACGTGAGTGTGACACTAGTTTTGTTTCCTTCCTGGTCGCATTAAAATTAAAGGCTGTGTGAGGACTTTATAAGTGACCTTAAAGTCTCAGTTTCTCATACCTAACTGTTCAGAACCCACAGTTCTTTTTTTCTTCTTAAAGTTATTTCTCAATATCTTAAATTGGGTGGGACTTTTCTGGGGGAACAAAAATCCATTGAAGGAACACAGACCAGTCTATGATGACAGTCGCAAAGTTTGGCAGGGAGAAGCAGGATCTTCCCTTTTTTCTCTGTTGAAAACAATTTCTTAGATTTTTTTTGTGGTTATGGTGGAAACTGGAGATAGTCTGGTAAAAAGAAAAGGGACAGGAGAGCAGAAAAAAGTGAGAGAGTAGCTGAGTCATGGGTGAAGCAGTTTGTGATAAAGTTCATTTCAACCCACATGTAGCAGTTATACTGCAGTGGTCTAAGAACCTAACGAATGGCCAGGTTTTGTTTGCTCCTCCCTTTGAGGCTGGAGTTGGTAGATGAGCACTAGTGAATAACCAGGATTCAATAATGTTGCATGTTACAACTATGTCTTAGAGCACAGAGCTGTGAGTGACACTGCACAGTGTAACTGCAAATAAATGCGTTACCTTGTCACTATGCAACCCCTTCATTGTTGTCTTGAAAAATTAAGTATTGTGAAAAAGAAAATCAGCTCTCCATTCATTTCCTAAACGGATGCGCTTTGGCAAGAGCCACATGTTCACAACAGTGGGTAATAGTGCTCATGGGAAACAGAGTCTTTATCACAAAAAAATCCCTACTGATTCTGGGTAGTCCTCACAGCGCCTTTAAACAATGTGAACGGACCAGTGTTAGTTTTTATGGTAGATGTAATGATAATTCCATCATAGAGTGATAGTGGTCCTTTTGTGACTTGATTCAGCCGTTTGTTTGCATCTGAAATCCAGATTTATAGACTTGAATCCATTTCCTGAGTAGCTGTGCAGTAGAAGTCTGTCAACTGAACTTGACATGGTTCATCCATAGTCATTAGGCCAATGTAATCCGTGCTCACATGGTATTTGTGGGGGAGGGAGATATGGGCTGGCATTTCAGCTCTGTATCTCTGTAGAGCTTGATAAAACTCTCAGTGAGAGAGCCTTTTGAAGAGCCAGTTAGGTAGATCTTAAATGCCAGCCTGTTGATAGGAATCACTTTGTTAAATGTTACCACTTGCCCTTTTGAGCACTGCTATGAACTAACATGCATGTCACAAACACACAGCTTTACTGAAATGTTACACACAGTGAATGATAACATGCAATTGTAATCTAATAAGCACTCATTTTTCCATTAAATAACTGTCACAGATCTCACTGTTTGCCTCCCTTAACAAAAAAAAAACAGTTTAAAACATGATTGCTCAACAAACTCACCACTCTTGTCTGATGTGTTTTCTGTGTTTATTCTTTGTCATGTCCTCCATCAAATGTTTACAGATCTAATTGGCCTGTGTAGAATCTGTGTGTCTAACTGCACTGTCCACTCTGGTTTGTGTCTTGTCTTGTTTTGTCTGATGCAATGACAGAGATAGTCACCCAGGATAATGGGGCAGGTTTGTGCACAACCCAGTGTGTCTCTCCCTGTTCCCCATTCTTAATGTTTGTATCTGTGCCTCCCTGTTGTATCCATTTCCTGTTTGTGTGCTATGACTCATCAAAGTCAGAGAATTCAATTTATGCATAGACAAGAAGCACATTTTTGGAAAACGTTCAAGTTCCAAGGTTTGCTGTGCTCCGTGTAGGTGTGTGTATGCAGTTTGCTTCCTCCTGCTCTGTTTCCTGACCTTCTTCTGGCTTCAAAGTGACGCTGAGTCCCTGCTCATCCTCATCATGTGAACAAAACGGCAGCATACTGCAGCCTGCTACAAACTGACCTTATCAGATTTCATTGTGTTTGAGAGATACCATCTCTGCTCTTCCCCTCCAGTTGCACCGCCTCAGCCTGCAGCGGAGGATTCAGACCGTTACAGACGCAGGTTCAACATGAGGATGCTGGTTCCTGGACGCCCTGTAAAAGAGACTCCAGCTGCTCCGCCTCCTGTTCCCACAGAGAGACCCACATACAGAGAGAAGTTCATCCCCCCTGAGCTGAGCATGTGGGACTACTTTGTGGCCAAAGTAAGGCTTTGAATCACACAACAACTAATGAGATCAGTGAATCATAGTGTTGGTGTTATTAAAAAGTTATCACTCAATCTTCCTCCCTCCATCGCCTTTATTTGCTGCTTCTCTTGTATCATTATTTTCTTCCCCACAGCCATTCCTGCCGCTGTCAGACAGCAACGCCCTGTATGACTCAGACGAGAGCGGCGCAGAGGATGATGAAGACGATGATGACGCCTTTCTTTCTGACACACAGATAACCGAGCACCTTGATCCCAACTCATATAGGTAGGTCTCACTTTCTGCCTCACTGCTGTGTCGTGAAAGCTAATTGGGATGCTGTGTTTGAAAATATCCTCTTATGATGGGTTGTTTGCAACATAGCTGGGCTCTGATCCGCCTGGTGATGGTGAAACTGGCTCATCACAACGTGAAGAACTTCCTCCCTCTCACTGGACTCGACTTTACCGGTACACACATAATTGACACAAACATTAACTTTATTTTCATTAAGCTGTAGTGTAAATAACATTCTCTGAAAAAATTTAATAGACATGTAAATAAAGTACTGTTTCTGTGTTTCACAGACCTGCCCGTCACCTCCCCCCTGGGTAATGCTGTGTTAAAGACTCTGGAAAACTGGGAGCAGCTTTTGTTGGAGCGAATGAACAAGTTTGATGGACCCCCTCCCAACTACATCAACACTTACCCCACTGACCTCAGCGCAGGAGGCGGACCGGCTATCCTCCGACACAAGGCCATGCTGGAGCCAGATAATACACCGTTCAAGTGAGTATACAATCACAGAATACAGCAAACTAGCAAACACTCTGTTACACTACAGGCAAAGCATGTACGCACAGCATTTACATGGCTCCCTAAATTATTTTTTGTTTTTGAGTAGGGAAAAAAAAAAAACTCATGTCATCCTCTTTCAGGACAAAGAACCACCAGTCCTTCCCGGCCCGACGTCTCTGGCATTACCTGGTCAAACAGGAAGTTCTTCAGGAGACTTTGATCCGTTACATCTTCACCAAGAAGAGGAAGCAGAGCGAGGTCAGCGACTCACATGCACAGAAAAACTACTGCTGTTGTTTTCCTCATCTAAGTGTCCATAAGCCAGGATGATGAAACCCTTTCCCCCTTGTTTACAAGTCACTTTGATTCATATTTAACACATTGACATAAATGTTTTCATTTGCCCCTTTATGTTCATTCCCTTATTTCCTTTGATCAATCTTTCAGACAGAATCTACGCTTCATTAGACAGTGAGGTGGCACATTTATGTCCAACATAGAAAAAGACAGTGTTTAAAAAGTTATCCCCTGACAGACCAATAAGGAGACATTTTGTCTGTGTTTAGAAAAGTTGCTCAAAGTAGATCACGTCACCCACAATAATGGAGATTGATGGAACTCGTTACAATCATCAAACAACTGTCATGGAGCCAATAACTTCAGTGTCAAAATGTCATGCTATGAGACCACACAAGCCCAAAATAGCAGTGTGAGAAAATCCTTCTGCTTCTCAGAACTTGTAGAAGAGTGTGACTGGAAAAAAAGAGCAGTGCTCAAATAAATTGACTATTTCATTATGTAAGGGGCAACGTATGGTTGGCAGGTGGCTATGGGATATGAAACTTTGATAGGGTGCCGCAGTTCTTGTTTTGTCTACCCTGGAGGAATTTTATATTCAATAACTACCTGCTAACCATAAATTATGCTCATTATTACCTGGCTGATAACTTTTCTGCGGATTGAATTGACAACATGATCAGTCTGCCTCATATTTGAAAGTTAATTGTCTAGGAGTTGTCATGGGATTTGGACCAATCATCCAGGAGATCATTAAGAAAGCCAGTTAATCATTATTGTTAATGATTCTTAATGTTTTTTCTCCAGTAATCACATATTTGAAAAAATAGAAAACTTAAATAGTCTTAGCTTTTACACATTTCGGCACACCGAAAAGGATTTACATGGAGAACAATCCTCATGAATCTAAAGCCATCATTTTCTATTACACACGGAGCTGCTCACTGAGAATTAATCATCAAGATGATATTTTTATTGTCATCTTTATCATTGCTTTGACTCTGTAGCCATCTTTAATCAAGTACATGACAGTTCACTGCCTTCTGTGATGTCTGGAAGTCGTTATTATGACGGCGCTGTCATGACAGACTGCTACCATATCTGCCAGTGTGAGATTAGAAAATCTCATGGATTATGGTTCCATGTTCTTAGTTTCTTGATTTTGCCACATTAATATTACCTTTTTCTGAAAGGAGCAACATTTTATAATTCAAATCAAACTGTAACTGTCAGACTCATGCTCATCCTGCTACATGACTGTAGCTTCAAGTTATGACAGCTTTTTATATATTCAGAGAACTTGTCAACCTTTTACATTTTTTCATTCCATGTTTTATTTTTCTGTGTTTGTGCATGTGTTTTGTGTTGTGCCGTGTTGTTGTGATGTGTGTCTATATTGCCTTTGTGTGTGTTGTGTAGTCTGTAGAGAACCATATGGACCATTTAAGCCCAAACTGCATAGCAGGAGCTAGCAGTCCTAATAAGGTAGTATTATCTTATGTACCAGCTCAGGCCCTGGTAATGTCTGTCCGTCTTTCTCAATGTTTGGGGGAGTCATTGCAGAGCCAAGCTAGACGGAGTAAAAGTATTATGGTTAAAGAAACATTGTGCACCATTTGCACTGGGTTTTATAGCTTTTGCTAAAAGGGGGCACCAAACTAAGAGAAGGTCTGAAGTATCTCCTGTCCAGCTTGGCCTGATGATGGCTCCTCTGGCAGATCTTAGTGCCATAACTTCTTCTCAAGACTTTTAAGGCTAAGACCTAACGTCTAATCCTTCCTTTTCACTGGAACTTCCACTCACATAACCTCACAGCCAATCCCTGCCAATAACACGTCTCCTTGTGTTTCTCACTCCGCTGTCTGATTCTGCTGGACTCAAAGAGAAATTAGATCTCCCTTTAAGAAAATTGGCACATTCTGTAGACATACTAACTGCATGTTCACTTCCAGGGCTGTGTGAGGCTTGCTAATCATGCAGGGGGCTGTGACCAGGGAATCCCACCTGGACAGAGAAAAAATAGTTATTTTTATGATTATTCCTGTCCCTTGGTGAATGAGGCTATAATTTGGGTTGATTTCACATCAAATGAGAATGATTCTTTTGAAAGCTAGCTCAGCTTTAATGGCTTTTTAAGTTTTACAGTTACACACAGTGCTCATTGGAGACCTGTGGCTTTAATGTGTCCTGAACCCTAGTGTATCATGTGTCTCTGCTTTTCCAGGTGGAGGCAGATCTCGGTTACCCAGGAGGAAAGGCCAAAATCATTCACAAGGAGTCTGATATCATCATGGCGTTTGCCATCAATAAGGTGGGTTGTGTGTGTGTGAGTGTGCAAGGGAAAGAGAGCTGAAAGCACTTTACTTTGCAAGAGCATGATTCCATAATTACATACTTGAATGTTTCCCGGATGTGATTTGATACGACATAAGTAGAGGGTAAATGGGTAATGCTTTCCAGGAACCTTTTCTATGTTTACACATAAATATCAATTCTCTCCAGGAAACAGGAGGAAACGGTTTCCAAGCTCACATTTCTCTTCCCTTCTTTCCTATCCCTCAGGCTAACTCCAATGAGATAGTTTTGGCTTCCACTCATGACGTGCAGGAGGTGGATGTGTCCAATCTGGTGTCCGTGCAGCCCTTCACCTGGATAGGGGAGGACTTTGACAAGGAGTCCCGCAGGTGAGAGTCAGAGGGGGTTTTCTGTCATTTTAGGAATTCAAACTCTCATTGCTCCTGCAAACACAAGCATGTGGTGCTTTGCTTTCTGTGGTTTCACTTGAATATCCAACTAAATATTTATTCCTTAATATTAGATATTTATTACAGTGTCCTTGCTCACTGAAGCTGCACACCTTTTGCCTAAAGTCCCGTCTTTGTGGTGATTGATTTTAATACAAAGCTTTGCAGTAACGAAAGAAAAATGAATATTTACTGAGGTGTTGTGTTGTTTTGTTCTTCCAGCTCTGACGACATAGACCATCGTTCATCTCAGACCAACATCGCCCAGGCCAGCTCTGTTCCCTTCGCACCACCTCAGATTCCAGTCTCTGCCTCTATGCCGTGGCTTGGAACGGGACAGACCAGCATGGGAGCCAGTGTGGTAAGAGCTGATGATCATCACAAACACAACAAAAACAGGCAGAAGTGGGTTTGTAGTTCTCACTGTTTACCAGAAGGGGGACTCTAAGTTAGACTCCAAGTCCCCCTTTCTAGTTTTGAACAAGAACTGTCCCTTTCTTGTCACTCTGTCACATAAAACCTTTTGTTATTGGTTAGACACATCAGGTCACTTCTCTGAAATATATGAAATGTGAATCAAGCTTCTTTGAGATGCTCCCTTTGTGACTCCTGGAGCTACAGTGAAGCTAAGTGAGTTGTAACAACTTGTTTAAACCTTGACAGAAGATAAAATGTGAGCATATTTACAGCACAAACCTTGTTAATGAAAGAGCAGTACAATAAACACAAAGATAACAAGAGTTTATTAATCCTCATGAAGCTGAAATGTTCCATTAATCTTTGAGGCCTTATCCTCCAGCCCTTCTGTGGCTCTTGCACCTTTCCAGCTTAAATTTCATATATGATCTTCTCAATGCCAACCCAAACCTCGTCTTGTCGACTAAACAGCTGAGCTGCTGAGTCTATGCACGCTGATACTACGAGGGCGCGTGTTCGTCCAACAGTGATGGACGCATGTAAACACAGATATCGGCAGCTCTCACAGACTGCTAGCCAAGGGTACGGATTTGCGTCACACTTTCATGCTGCCAGAGTTCTCCATGTTCTAGCTGTGTTGATAAACTTTGAGCGTGGTTCACTGAGCGAGACAAGACATAGGGCCTCTGTAGGGTCAGCTTTTTTTTTTTTTTTTTTGTAGTCTGGAGTAGATGTCTACCAGTGCAAGTTCATAAGATCTCGTGGGTCAGCAGTATGTTATGACACTGAGTGCACCACAGCTACTTTTATTCTTGTTATGTTTTTCCTGCTTAGTCAAATTCTATGTGAAAGCAACATATGTGGACAACTTTAACATTGAGAGCAGCTTTATTAAAACATGTTTATGTTAGCAGAGTGAGACACTACTTACTAATCCTTGAGCAAATACACTCTCAAACATGTCACGATATAACAGAAACAGGTTTTTACTGCAGGATGAACGTGGATCCTTCATAACAGAACGCCCTGTAAAATAAAGAAGACTCAACACAGCTGGTTCATGCAGAAATGTGGAGGCGTACACTTGTCAATGGGGTTAGAGTTACAAAGACGCTGTCCAAAAACTATGAACTTGAACAAAAAGTAAGACAGTTTGTGTTTAGTGGTTTTTTTTTCTTTGTTGTGACAATGCTCTGTTTGCTCGGTCAATAGTAACAGCATAATTAGCTGTTTGGCATTGTCAGAGATTTGGAAGTGAAGCTAACTAACTTGCCTTGCTAATTTTTACTGCACCCTGTGTGTTCTGAGTTAAAATTGTATCTCTATTTTGTTTTTTCAGATCATGAAGAGGAATCTAAACAACGTGAAGAGGATGACATCTCATCCCATATATCAGTATTGTAAGTCTAAAAGAAGTCGTAGCAAAGGTACTTTTTTAATCTGATCATTTTTTCCTGTATTTTTTCATCACTTCCCCTTCCCTCTCTCTCCACCTTTCTCTCTTTGTATTTCCGGGTGGTATTATCAGACATGACAGGTGCTCAGGACGGCAGTGTGAGAATGTTTGAATGGAACAGACCTCAGCAGCTCATCTGCTTCAGACAGGCCGGCAACGCCAGAGTCACCCGGCTCTATTTTAACTCCCAGGGCAATAAGGTACAAACACACACACATACACACACACACACGCATACTGACAGACATTCTGCAAGTGCCCTTGTTTAGTCTATCTCGTGTGCTTGTCCTGATCTCTGTGTCCTCTTCCTGCAGTGTGGGGTTGCTGATGGAGAGGGATTCCTCAGTCTCTGGCAGGTCAACCAGACATCCTCAAACCCCAAACCCTACCTGGTGAGCTTACCTGTCGCCTGCCTTCACTTTGAAATACATCTTTAAACATTTTGAATCAGTGTGCTTTTTTATCTTCTAACTAACGTTGTCCTGCCCTCAGAGCTGGCAGTGCCACACCAAGACCTGTGGTGATTTTGCCTTCGTGACTTCCTCCAGCCTCATCGCCACAGCAGGACAGTCCAACGATAACAGGTCAGCATCTTCTCGTGGATGCTGACTGATCCTGTACTGGATAATTGTGATTTTACTGCAGCAAATACAGATATCAAAACATTAACATCACTGAAATAAAAAAATAATTCTCAAAGAACTAAAAATATCCAGAATGGATCTTTCTTTGTTCGTAACTACTCACAATTTCCATATTGGTCCACAGAAACGTTTGCCTGTGGGACACTCTAATTTCGCCCAGCAATACCATGGTCCACGGTGAGAAATCTAAACAAGCTCATTGATATGATTGTCTTTATGTTTGTAGTTGTTTGATCTGAGTCCTCATTTCCTCACACTCTCCTCCAGCGTTCCCCTGCCACGAGAACGGGGCCACTGTGCTGCAGTACGCCCCCAAACAGCAGCTGCTGATCACTGGAGGCAGGAAGGGCTTTGTGTGCGTGTTCGACATCCGCCAGAGGCAGCTGCTGCACACTTTCCAGGCCCATGACTCAGCCATCAAAGCCCTTGCTCTGGATGCCTTCGAGGACTTCTTCGTCACCGGCTCCGCAGAGGGCAACATGAAGGTGACTCACACTTCTTCCATCACTCACCGAGCTGACAAAACACACTTGCTCTCACTGTCACTCTGTGATTGTGTTCCGAGGATTAATGTCTTATTCTGGGTACAAAGGTAGTTGATAAAATCTGAAAATCCTCCCTCACACCTACAGATTATCTAGCAGTGACAGGCTCATCTCTGTGGAGTCACATTTCACTTCATTAAAGTCCTGAGAGCGGACTTATAAGCGGACTTATATATAGTTACTTATAAGCAATTTTTTAATGTCTCTTGTATCAAAAGCTGATTACTGTTAAATGTATGCATAAAACTACTTGGGATGTAACATGAAAAATTATCATGTTACATCAATATAAATGTTCAATTTCAGATCTAATTTTTTTTAATGTACTATTTTTTTATGTTTTAATAAGGCTGTAAGAATGTATCACAATTTAAATGAGGTGCCAAATTATTCCATCCTTTTTGTACTATTTTCTCTTTTTGGCACACTGTAGTTGAGCTGCCGTAGCGTCGTCCTGCTTCCCACTGCAGCTGTGATGGAAAAAGTACAACACTACTGCACTTTTGAGTGACTCATTTTCACTCAAAAAATCTCCCAAATAGCTCTACGAACAAACAAGAAATAAAATGTCTCCAACTTAATTGGAACATCCCTCAAAATTCAAGCAATTAATTGGATAAAGTGGCTCAAAGTGTTACACATCTTGACTGGAGCTTGACCAATGCAGTGGCATCCTCAGTTTCAAAGTGCATCTATAAATAAATTGATTAAAAAGAGGTAGAGAGGAACTAAATATCCGTCCCATCCTCTCTCCTTCCCCCATCTCTCTCTCCGCAGGTGTGGAAGTTAGCCGGCCATGGGCTCATGCACTCTTTTAGCACCGAGCACGCCAAGCAGTCCATCTTCCGCAACATCGGCGCAGGTGTCATGCAGGTAGAGACACGACCTGGCAACCGCATCTTCACCTGCGGAGCAGACGGCACCCTGAAGATGAGGGTCCTTCCTGACCGCTACAACATCCCCAGCAGCTTGGTGGACGTCCTGTAACGACTACTCCCACTTCTGAGCGTCCAAAGAAGGAGGCGGATCAAAAAAAAAAAAATCCACGATGCTTCTGTAACACTCGCTAGGCATTAATAGTTTAACTGATGGGGGAAGAGTTAGCAAAAGATCGCCGTGCTTTGGGCGTCTTTCAGAGCGCGCAGTGTTCGCAGGTTTACTGTTAATGTAAATCATATCATGAAGGAAAAACAGAGCTGCAAATCTTTTTTTTCCCAAAGGCTGAAAGCGAAGTTACAAGCAAAAGGTATCATACTTGATTTTAAAGCTAGATTTATTGTAATTTTATTGAGAATCTCTACTCTTAGAGTGTGTCCATAGGGAAGCTATGCATGTCCTGTTCTCGTTCCGCGGTGCAATCACAGGTCTATTGATAGTGCTCTGTAAAAGTGCTCAAGCAAAAATTTTAAAAAGTGTGTAACTGTCGTCATTTTGTGCCCACAGCTGAAATCTCTTAGCATCTACTGTAACCAGCACTGTGGTTTGTTCAGTCAGTGGTTTCCAGTGTGAATCGAGTTGTTGGATCTGCATTTTGTTTCAATGGTTTTCCCTCCTCCTTTCCTCTTTTTGCCTTTCTGCCCGGCTTTTCTCAGCCCTGATGGAAGAGTTGATGGTGCATCGCTCCTGTAGTGAACCCCTCTCTAAACCCTCTTTTTCACTGGCTGCCCATCACTCACTCCAGCCTCCAGCTTCGGGCTCCACCAAGCCCGGTTCTGGTTCTGGAGCGTGTGCTCACTCTGCTGTGTCTGCCATCCGTGCGCCTGCCCGCCCACCTGCCCTCAAATGCCTGTTTGTGCGGCAGACTCACTGCTAGAACATTCCTGTTTGGAAGATGACGTGTTTTATTCCTGTGACTGTGATTTCAATGTTTCCATCTGTCTGGTCCGAACCCAAACGCCCACTTTCCCACCCAGAGCAGAAACACAAAGGTTCACTTCTGGTTTTGCACAAGATATTCTTGAATTAGTGTTTTTTTAAATTGATTTTATTATTTAAATTATTTATATGTTTGTGTTTGTTTGGTTGTCCATTCCTTTGAAAAACTATTTAACTTATTGCCTTTTATTTTAGGAATGTAAGAGGTTTTACTGTACTGACTGGGAGATGTGCTACACAGTCTACTGTATGTAAGTGTGTGTTACCTCGCTAGTTGTTTTTACTGTTTCATCCATAAGGAATAGATATTTGCACTCAAATTCTGGAGACACTAAAAGTTTATTTGAAATAAATAGGATAACGAAGAAGAAACTGTTATATACAAATGAATGTCTGGCTTTATTTGGCCTAGTAGTAAAACGTTTGAAATAGTTTTAATATATAAATGATATAAATATATATATATATATATGAAATACCACAACAGCTTGTACAAACATGAAAGCATTTCTTTATTTTTGGTTTGTATCATACCAGCTGGATTAGTTGTAACTTTTGTTAAGTGTATGTTTGGTATTTATTAAAGAGATTTGTGTTTCTCTCCCTCTTTCTGCCCACTATGTGTACTGTATGTAACTTAAGTGTTTTACCGATGGTCCTACTGGTGTCTGGTGTGTGTGTGCGTGCGTGTGTATGTGTGTGTGAGTGTGTGTGTGCATGTAATGATGCAAAAGAAGCCAATATGATGGGTAGACGCTTACTGGGGCACTTGAGCCTGGAGGTGTGTGAGAGAACAGGTCATGGTCAGAGTTTTACCTTTGTAAAGTGAATAAATTCTTTTTATTTCATCAGGTGGATTTGGCACTGTTGTTTTTCTTTTCTTTTCTGTGAGGAAGGTCGATTAACAGAGGGACCATGCTGCTTCTCTGTCTCTATGTGCAGAGAAATGGGGAGAAAATTCATGATCATTCATAGAAAAATATACACTTCATGCAAAACAAAAACTTGCAACACAGCCACGAAAAAGTTAAAATTTCAATTTGCATACATTTGAAAATAAAATCATAACAGGTTTTCACACCATTAGTAAGTCCAACATTTTATATGAACATTGTAAATTGGATATGCATACAGCAGATATTATTTTTGACCATAAATATCGAAACAACAAAAACATTTCCTCAGCTAAAATGTTGAATTTTAAAACCAGATTAAACTTTGATCTGAGGAATACTTCTCAGGACGTAAAGCTGGTGTGTAGGTATATCTTTATAATTTAAAAAATGAATCATCTCCAAAGATTTAACTCCCATCATGTCCGTCTACTGTGTCACAGACCATATTGTTCACTCATCAGAGATGAAGTGGACCACATACAGCCTGACGGAGCCGTTGTCCCACACGTACAGGTGTCTGTCCTTCGGGCTGTATGACAGCATCGCCAGGACTCCACCCGCAGGCCTCAGGTCAAAGGTCAAATTGACTGGCTTCCCCTTCAGTAAGTCAAATGCAAAGGTGATCCTGGTGTCTTTTGTGTCCGTCACATACAGGACACCGCAGGCGATGAAGGCGTTTCCAGCTTTAGTGCGAGGGTAGGTGGTGTTAATGTAGGACGTGACGGAGAAAGTCTTTTGGTCCAGCTGGGCCACCATGATGCTTTCATCCAGGTTAGAAGCAAAGATCAGCCACAGGCCGTTCTCATCTGCTGCTAGTTTGAAATACGTCTTGGAGTTGTGGAGTAAGTAGGCGAGACTGTGATACAGAGCATTTTCTATACTCAGAGTGTGGAGCTTCTTCGTGTGAAAGTCAAACCTGGGAAGAAACAAAACGAAGGTTGTAAACCAAGAAAAGAAAGAAAGAAAGACGAGGCATCAATCTGTTTCTCTTATTACCTGCCGATGCTGGAGGTTCCAGCGATGTGATAATACAAAGAGCCGTTGTGAACGGTGTGGCCACAGCCTTGGTAAAACTTTCTTACATCCACAACCTCACTGCTGTTGTTCTGAAAGGAGGCGATGCTCTTATACTGCTTCACCACACGACCTGCGGAAGGACAGGTAAATATTTCACTGCTAACTGGTAGAAAAGTGGTACTGAGGACACTTTTTGGATAGGAAAGCTGAAGATGAGGAAGAGGTGGTGACACGCAGCAAAGTTCAAATCTAAGATTGCAACTGAGCTAAACTTTCACTTCAGATTTAAAGGCTGGGAAAAAAATCTTGAAGTCTAGCTTTGATACCAAAATATGATACTCAAAGATTTCTATCACGATTTTCAGCTTACCAGAGAAATGTTCTGCCACCCATATCCGCTCATCGTGCAGCCGTGCCGTGTCTTTCATCCATGTGCCAAAAGTGCTCTCCATCTTTGCCACGTTCCTGGGGTTGATCAGGGATTTAATCAGGCACTCTGAGGGAAACAAAGGAACAACAACTTCAGATAATTACATCTTCACAACACCACACACCCTGCATGAGAAGACAAACTCTTTGGTAAACTCACCACTCTTCTTCACAGGCTTCTCATGCAGTTTCAGAGCCTCCTTCCCAGCTGAGGTACCATCGTTTGGAACTGAGTGTAACAGTCCTGTCAGAGAGAATTTACCAGATTTACTCTTGAGTTTTAGATCTCACTGATACCTTTAATACATGGATTTTCTTTCCAAAAACTTCTCAGACAAAACTTAATAATACACAGAAAGTTTAAAAAAAGTATGTACAATCCTTTTACAACTGTTCTTACTCTGTCTCCTGAGTACCATAATGAGATATGACTGAAATCTACGTTGCAAAAACTGAAATCTAAGCATATGTTTATATCTTATTCTCAGTAGAAACTGTCTCATTACACTTGATAAGAGCAACCAAAAACTCCAGGAGCATTTCTTATTTCAGGATATTAAAGGTGGTGTCTGAATTCTTTGTAACAAGTAAAAGAAAAATCTGCAAAAAGGGTCAGAAAAATTCCTTGCAAAGTTTCTTCAAATTAGAATAAAATCTAGATTAAACGGCCAATTTTTTTTCTACCCCATCAGTAGATTTTTCTCACTATACAAGCTATTCAGAAGTAATTTTTGTCTTTCGATAACCTGAAAGGCGACTTTCCTAAAAACTTTTCTGGTGAATGTGGCTCATTTTAAATCTAGAAAGACTTTTTTTTTTTTTTTTTTAAATAAAGATAAAACAAAAATGCTTGCTTAGATTTCAGTTTTTGCAGTGGACAAGCAGCATCTGCATAAAGGTTGAGCTGTGATTTTTTTTTTTTAAATCATGGTTATACTTCCTCTTGATTCCTCTGGACACAGCACAGAATACTACAGGAAGTATTTCCTACCTGCGACCATCAAACTGTACAACCCCTCTCTCCAAATATCACACACTGTTTGACAATCTGTCCAGCATCTTAAATATATTACCTCAGATTTTCAGCACTTTTATAAATCTAAAATTCTCAATTATTTATCATTCATGACTAATTACACTCCTAATTGTAATATTGATATTCAAATATTGTGGCAGCTTTTCAATTCTCAGCTCTTTTGTATGTAGCAAATTTAAATATAGTCTGTGCTTCTGTACTGTAATGTTTTTTTTTTTCAATTATTTATTTATGTCCTTTTTTTTCCTCACCTTTGATTTTAATATTTCAATATCCTGATTTATTGTGTTTCAGAGCCACTAAAATGGTTTTCTTGTGTAATAAATGAAGTGTTTCTGATTCTGATGGTCAGACCTTCAAAATAAAAGTCTACATGTTCGTTCAGAGGGCAACAAAAGCCTCTCACCCATCGTCTGAGCAGCCTGAAGGTTTGCTCTGTGGTGCCTGGTTCTCTGAGGCCCCTGAGGACCTGGGGGTCCTGGAGGGCCGATGGGCCCAGGAGGTCCTGGAGGACCAGGGGGACCTGAAAGAAAAATAATATTTGACCCTCTGATGAAACCAAAAATGTTCATCAACGTTGCTTTAATCTGAAGTTATGGATGTGATACAGTAAGGTCGTCTCAGAGTCGTGTATTTGTTTACTCACCCTCTACGATGACGTCATTGGATGCCTGTCCTTTCTCCCCAGGTGGACCAGACTCACCTGGCTCCCCTTTCTCGCCCGGCTCTCCCGGCTCACCCGGTGGCCCTGATAAAATGTTCAAAACATCATAATCTCTGAAAGGCAAACTCCATAAACTTCACCCTGTTGTTACAGAAGCGTGAATCTTTTCATTGACTCGCTCTGGTGATTCATGTTGTCCACTGTGGAGGAGACTGAGTGAAGTGGGAGAATAATGGAAGAGAGTTTTTCATTTAGCTGGAGCCCAAAACCACAAAGTTGAATAACATTAGCTAAGAATGTCGGAGAAGGGAAGCTGCTACAACCTCTTCAGTCATTTATGAATTACAGGAAAATCTCATGAATAGAGTCTGATGTCATTGTAAAACATGAATACTGAGTGTGTTTTGAGTTTTGTCTTTTTGTTGAAGTGATTGTGTTCGCTCATGACTCAAAGTGACCGTGTGTGCTTCACATTTTGGTATTTCACCCTGAGGTTACACTCAACCCTTTGACTGTCACATTGTAGCAGAAGTTCTGCACTAAAATGGCAAACATTGCCTCAGGTAATGATAAAAAAGAGTGAGTAAAATAAAGAAAAAGGTCTTTTTAATTCTTTACCTTTCTTTCCTCTTTTCCCATCAGCCCCAGGCTCCCCATTCAGTCCTGGGATGCCATCAGTCCCGTTGTATCCGGGCATACCGTCTGTACCAGGCAAACCTACAGTGACACAAATAAATCTTCACCAAGGGCCAAAAGTGAAACACTTTGGGTAAAGATATGGGTCACTGAACCACAAAGAGGATGTACAGTTAGTGACTGGATTTTAAATTTGGATCCAGAGTGAAGGCTTCACTTACCAGGCGGTCCTGGAGGCCCTGTGAGGGAACAGTTAAAGATGTTAAAGAAGAAATGAGAATCTCTAAGACACATGTGGGAAGTTTGTAAAGCTGGGAGAAAGAAAGACATACCGGCTATGCAGACTCCTTTGGTGCTGTTGCAAATGTCAATCAAAAGTTTAATCTGAAGGAAAAGAGAAACATTAAAGAGCAGTTCACATAAAAATGTTTCATCAGATGTTTTTAATGACAGGGCCAGGAACACCAAATATGGCTTCCTGGGGCAGAAATAAGCCCCCATGGCCCCCTTCCTCACCAGCACAGAAAAAAGTGTTAGAACCATTTATATTCGATAATTTATCCACTATAAAACAGCTAAATAAGCTCACCTGAAAGTAACTCCCTTCGGAGCTAAGGCTGTTTTATAAAGGAGCTAACTGAGATAACAATAAATAACTGACCCTTATAAACAAGTGTTAATAGCCAGGTATACAAAAAGAATTCATGCAATGTAATTAAAAAGTTAAAGGACGAGCGTTACTGATGCTAGTTATTAGAAAAAAAATCTTGGGTTTTTTTTGTAATCAGAAAAGTTAACTGTCAAAAAAGAGAGAAAGGAGTGCTTCCTGGACTAACAAAGATAAAGTTTGAGTTTTTCTACTGAAAGAGCCACATGCAGCCTGAAAAATACAAGAAAAATCTTAAGTGCTCTATTCAGCACAGTTGAAATGCATATATTTAATTTATTGACATGCTCACACTGACCCTGGTCAATTTACTCATTCGAAAGAGAGGGCCTTGGATTTTCTCCTGGATTTTGAAGCTATTATAAATGTTTCATACATCATTCTTCCAAAGTTACAAATCAATTCTATTGTTTACGTACAGAACGCAACCAAAAGACATGCAACATACTAAATATAATAAGCATACAGGAGCAACAAGAGCTACATACTCAAAGTTTTTATTTTGTAACTTTTGGATGGAGTTATAAAAATGTGTGCTCATTGGAGTAATGATGATTAGTATTGTTGGGTTTGCCTGAAGGACCCTGTGATGGTCACAGTATTTACACCACATTTTTTTTCTGACTGTTTTTCCCTTTTCCATCACAGGCACAAAGACTTCCTGCTTAGCCATCTTAATAAAATACTTAGACTGTGGAAATTACAGTCTGCATGTTGTGTTTTCTCACCGGCACCATGGAGTAGGTCATCATCATCATCATATCATCTTGCACATGAGCCTTGTGATAACTCTGAGTGCCGTGTCCTTGTTTATGTTTCACATCATTCTTCATCTTCTTCTCCGTTTCCTCTCCCACCTCCTGGCTGACCTCCTGCTCCTGCACCACCTCCTCCAGCTCCTCCATCTTAAGCTCCTGCTGCAGCTCCTTCTCCAGCTCCTCACTCCTCTTATTCCTGGAGAACTGGTACTGATACTTCGGCTGGTCTGCGATGCTCAACCCCGCTGCTCCTCGAGGCACCTCCTGGATGAACTCCACCACCGAGCTCTGCTGCACCTCCATCAGCCTCCCCTCCGTCTGCTCAAGTAACACACGTTGCTGGTTAAGCTGGACCAGCAGCACCAGGAGGCCCACAGAGTTCATCACCGCCAGAATACAGGTGCCGTACAGCACCATCCGCTGAGGGACGGTCATGCTGGGGGTTGGGATCCACATGGTTACCACTTCACCTCCTTGTTTCCGCGGGTCACCCAACAGCTTCAGCATTCACAGGGGAGAGTGAGTCCAGATCAGCAGGCAATATGAGAGAAAAAATGAATAAAAGATGGAAAAATAGTGTCAACCAAAACCTAAACCAAAAGGAAAAGTTATTTTTTCGCAATTTTTAATGTCTAATACTGATGATGTAAAGTCCAGAGAGCTTCAAAGTCTGTGCTCCAGCAATGTGGTCTATCTGCAGGCAGACTGGTAAATACACTGCTTGTTGTGTGGGGAAGGGGTTGTGTGTATGTGTGAGTGTGTATGCATGTGTGTATATATGTGTGTGCACTTTCAAACCAGTAATGTAGGAGTGGGCATTGCACAATCTACTGGGCTTGTCTGGGAAGAAACCCCCGCCTGTTCAGTCACCTGATTTATATTCAGCACGGCCCATTCTACTGCACCGCCGTGGGCAGAGTGACATCACATACACACAAATGCACATGTATGATGCACGCACAAAAGCACTCACATACATAACAGATAAAAGCATGCAGAGGACCAGACAACCCGACTTGTTTACGTACAAAATGTTACTTTTACCCATATTATCTAGGTTAAACAGAAAAACTCAAATCAAAAGATATCAAATGATATCAAAAGGCATTAGCATCAACATAGTTTCCACAGGAGTTCCTCTCTTCCACAGCTCAACTGGCAGCCCATCATTTCTTCACAGCATCCTCAGCAAGAGCAGAAATGACCCATTTCCTCTGCTCAGAATCATGCAACAAAGAAACTTTTCACAGGAATCAGCATAAAAAAATATCAGCTCTGGACGTTCTCACATTCTGCAAAAGATTTTGCAGCAGTTCAAGTTACCTGATTTCAATAACTATCATTCATTAATTAACTAACAGTGATCATCATGCTACTATGATATATTTAAGTATATGTGCATAACTTTATTTTCATTGTAAAAAAAGATGTTGAGTGTCAGAAGGGTCTGAGAGAGATCAAGAAAGGACTCTGTCTTGTGAGCAATTCTACCTGAGACAGTATGTAGATTTAGACACTCGGCGCTGTATTTATACTTTCCCAACTAAACATCCATTCATCCATCCATTTATTTTCTGTCCCACTTTTCCAATTTGGGGTAGCAGGGGGCTGGGGCCTATTCCAGCCATCAACAACCATTCATGCACACGCTCACACCTACATTAAACTACAACTGTTTCAAGTTTTATGGCAGCTCATGAAATCATCAGGTTTGGGAAGGAAGACGAGAAATAAACAATAAAATGGCTGATCAGAAGATCAAAACTTAGACCTCAAAAACAAATCAAGAGCCTGATATCAATAAAGACAAAGCTAAACAAAGCACAAATCTGGAAGCTGCTGCCTTTAACCCTGAAGGTGTTAAATATAACGCCCTAAATGGTATTAACTATAAGCGAACTGTCAGATTGTCCAAATCCCTGCTATGCTCATTTAGACATATAAGTAATGTGATTGGGCTAAAATGAATGGCAATATATTATAACCCTTAGGATTTGAAAACCGGGTATGTGCATATCATGGTGACGATTTCTGAAATGATATATTGTGCAGCTCTACTGGGAAATTTTACCAGAAACCTTCTTCTTGCTGAGTGGCAACAGCACAAGCCACTGCACCATCATTCAGCTCCTATAATACAATTATTAATTTCAATTATCAATACAGTCAATCCGTCTTACTGGTGATCTGTAGCCTCGTTATAACCTGTATCACACACACACACACACACACACACACACACACATAGTGACCCTATAGTGTGTATCTTCCAGCCTGAAGCTGTGGGTCACTGACTGACCGTCGGTTCTTAGACAGATGTTTGGACGTGTACATGAACACAGCCTGAGGAGGTCTGAGGTCATTTCTTTGTTGTCTCTCATTCCCTGATACGAAACGTTTGGTATGTTTCTCATACATCAACATTTCAAAGTCTTCTTTTTCTGGTATGTAATGATTTCCTCTATTGCATCAGGTGCAGCTGCAGAGAAAGCAGTCTGTGATTTCTTCTCAGCATGACGTGACAGGTCCAAGGACAGACAGACGACTGAGTGTGTTTGCAGCAAGCTTCACCCTCCCATTCTTTACATGTCGATTTCAAAGGCCTGGGGAACTTTCCCAAGAAATGTTCTCTCAGTTTCTGGTGCCACAACTTCGAGGTCAGGGAGCATAACCTATAACAGAAAAATATCATTATCAATCTGTATCCATACAGCCTCAAATCACAACAAACTTTACCTGAAGATAAAATCAGGCACTCGTGTAAACGTGAAACATAAAACAGGACTTGATTATGTTTTGATATTCAACATCCTCTTATCCACAGTTATCCTCTCCAGGGACAAATATGTGGTAAACCACAACACAGAGCTCAGAGACAAGGTTACATTAACTTCTCTTTGTCAGGAGAAACACTGGGGGTGGGGACGCCGGTCTCTGCTTAATCACGCAGAACAATCTAGGTCTGAGCCATGATACAGGGCAGCGTTATCTGGGCAGGGCCTCAGCACACAGTCGATCATTTCAGCGACACACATTCTTGGACTTGGTGGTGGGCGTCGGGTGAATTCACAGAGTCCTTTATACTGGCGAAGAGCGAGATGTGGACACAGCATTGGCTTTGTCATAAATTGCAAAATAACATGAAATACCAAAAAAGTCAGCCTGACTAAACAATTAGTGGAAAGTAGAGACAGTTTACAGTTTACAGTTTACACACAGCAAATGCACTGACTTAAATAAAGGTAATACTGGTATTGCTGTGTTTTTTTTTCTTTTTGTCTCATTTCTCCTTTTTCTCTCTTATTGAGCCCAGGAGAACTCAGTCATCAGCTGTTAGGAAAACCTGGCCTCAGGTGTTAAAAAGGATTTTGGTGGGTTTAGCTTGTGTCGTTTCATTGATTCAGTCTTTTTTTAAGCTGTTTTAGAGTAATTGAGATATCTGCATGATGCTTTTGAGTGTTCAAGGTGCTTTCTGTTATTTTCATCAGGTTAGTTTGTTGAAAGGTGTTTGTCTCTTTAAAAGCTTGAAGTGGTCAGGATCTATACAAGCTATACCTATGGATACCTGAAGGCTAAGACGACACTTTTCATCAGTCACAAACAGATTTGTTTGTTCTGGCAGACAAAAGTTTTCAGTATTCTACTAATACAGGTATAGTAAAAATGAAAAACAAGGAACAAGGAATGAAAATATTTTTTCCCGAGACACATGATATAAAGTCTGTATTTGTCCAAGGAATTGCTCTTAAATATAAACAGTGAGATAAAAGAGGTAAAAGATAAAAGTCACAAATTATTGAGCTGAGGTCAAAAGGGAAGTTGCAGGTTAAGCCTTTTTTCAAAACAGATGCTGTTCATTCCCCAAATTTCTAAACAATTCAATTTATAACCTATAAAACCAGGAATATGTTTTAAAGTCATCATTTTTGGCTTCGGTTAGCATTTACAGCTCTGGAAAAAATTAAGTGACCCCTGCAAATTTTTCAGTTTCTCTGATTTTGCAATTTATAGGTATTTGTTGGAGTAAAATTTTCAAATATGTAGACATGCTGATTTCTGACAAATTTACAGTGGTCTCTTAATTTTTTCCAGAGCTGTATACTGGAAATCAAGACCAGGTGAGCTTTTCCCCCCTCTGCAATTCTTGCCCAGCCAATCAAGCTGCTTTTGTTGTTATTACATCTGTTATTATTCAAACATTTCTTATCTCTGACTCCCTTTGTTTTAGACTTTTTGTCTTAAATAACAAAATAGCTCCTCAAACTGTTCTGAATATTTTCAAATTTTCCAGCTTTGATGGTGATTTGAGCTCATGAAGTCTGAACATGATCAGACCTCACCCCTCTGCTCCTCCATCTGCTGGCAGTCAGATGGAGGAGCAGGTGTAAATACCAAAACTGAAAGCTGGAGACCATGCATTGGGATCAAGAGTTTTATCAAGCAGTTAGTGGGATTGTGATGTTTTGGTGCAAACACAATGAATATAGTAGTAGGATTAATAATTAGAGCTATAAACATTGGCTCTCCTATAATCAGGAGACATAAATATGAAGGACATTGAACGTGAATAAAGTACAAACGCATAAAATCAAAAACTCTGTATCACTGGTGTGCGTGCAAGGTGATAAAGACTTTCATTTCCCTTCACAGTACAAAGAAAAGCTCGAGTTCATCCTGAAAAGGCGGAAAATTCAATCAGGTTGGAGGGGCCCAGCTGTGACAATAAAAACAAAAACAACACTGGCTCTCCTTTCTTCTAACAGGCTTTCTGTGCTCTTTGATGGATTTCCAGACACAAGCTTTTGATGTTCAAAGACGCAGCCACACTCGTCTCCTATCACCAAAATGTCAAATACAACTCAGGATCCTGTACCCTCAAGGGCACAGGCTGGCACAAGTCCAACGCCTCAAGGCTTCATCTATATTGTTTACCTTTCTGCTCTGTGTTGTGACTGAGCATCGCCCTGACCTGGCTCGTCACCAGCTCACAGCTCGTATAAAGACGGAGACGCCATTCATGAAGCATCTTTCATCTTTCACTGCAAACCTGGAGAATCTGTCTCCTCATGGATCTGATCTCTGCTTGTGAACGGACCATGAGTCCTGTGGCTTTAAACACTGAAGTGGGAGACCTGGGGTACATGTCCCAGAATGCAACTGTGGTGGTATTGCAGGGAGTGTCGACAGCAACCAGGACGCTGGTTTTGCTTTTTTGTGTGCTGCTCGCGGCCTGGAGCCACACGGAGAAAAAATCTGTACCAGGTAGGTTCACCTGTCACACGCAACACACTCTTCATGTTGTCTCTTTTCCTTTTTGTGCCTTGTGAATGAATTTAATGAAGTTTGAATGTACATTTTCTCGACAGGCCCATCTTTCTGTCTGGGTTTGGGGCCACTTCTGACATATTTAAGATTTATCTGGACCGGTATCGGTACAGCAACAAACTTCTACAGCACCAAATATGGAGACATCGTCAGAGTCTGGATCTATGGAGAGGAGACACTCATTCTCAGCAGGTCAGTTTCCTCCCTCTTAAATTAAGATTTACAGCAGCTTATCAAGGCCAAAGTTGTAAATATTATTTTGTTTTTATTTTACTTTAATTCAAGGGCATCAGCTGTGCACCACGTCCTGAAGAGTAGCAACTATACATCACGTTTTGGAAGCAAGCAAGGCCTCAGCTGCATCGGCATGAATGAAAGAGGAATAATATTTAATAACAATGTGGCTCTGTGGAAGAAGATACGAACCTATTTCACCAAAGGTAACATTTTAACCAGCCTTAATCAGCCAATGTAAATGATTTTTGCATCGCTCAAAATATAAGCTTCCCTTTACCTAATAAATGTCGGTCTTCTGTATCAGCGCTCACCGGTCCAGGTCTGCAGCAGTCGGTGGAGGTTTGCGTCTCATCTACTCAAAGTCATCTGGATGATCTGGACAGTCTGGATCAGGTGGACGTGATCAGTTTGCTGCGCTGCACTGTGGTGGATATCTCCAACAGACTTTTCCTGGATGTTCCTGTTAATGGTGAGCAGACATGAAAAAAACTCTTAGGAAAGTTGTAAACAAAGTCATTGGCTCAAGAATAGTGCAAACTTTTTGATATGTGTGTTGTGGTTCATGCAGAGAAAGAGCTGATGGTGAAGATCCATAAATACTTTGACACCTGGCAGACTGTGCTCATCAAACCAGACATTTACTTCAAGTTGGACTGGATTCACCAGAAGCACAAGATGGCAGCGTGAGTCTATTCAGGACTCTGTTGTGCTTTTTATAATGTCTTTTATGCACAGGCCCATTTCAATCTATATGTTATGCATCATAAATCCACTCTCTTGCAGTCAGGAGCTGCAGGATGCCATTGAAAGCCTCGTGGAGCAGAAAAGGAGAGAGGTGGAGCAGGCAGAGAAACTAGACAACATCAACTTCACAGCAGAGCTCATCTTTGCTCAGGTAAGATTCAGAGACTCTTTGTTTACAGCTCGTCTCCTTCTCATATGTCAGAAATAATTGAACTGTTGACGCTTTTGTGTGTATTCAGAACCATGGTGAGCTGTCTGCAGAGAACGTGAGGCAGTGTGTGTTAGAGATGGTGATTGCAGCACCTGACACTCTGTCCATCAGCCTCTTCTTCATGCTGCTGCTCCTCAAACAGCATCCTGATGTGGAGCTGCAGCTGCTGCAGGAGATTGACACTGTTGTTGGTAGGTAGCATGGAAAAGAATCACTTCCTTTAAAAAAAAGTGAGATGCACATAGTGGCTGAGTCACTGTACATTACTAATTAGGCCATACAAGTGTTGTGACAAATGTAAACAAAAGACTTTGCATGGAGATAATGAAATCAGTTTTTATCAGCACTAACACCCTCTTTTTTCTCTCTCTCTCTTTCTCACTGTAGGTGACAGACAGCTACAGAACACAGACCTTCAAAAGTTGCCGTTGTTGGAAAGCTTCATCAACGAATGCCTGCGCTACCATCCTGTGGTGGATTTCACTATGCGTCGCGCCTTGTCTGATGACATCATAGAGGGCTACAGGGTACCTAAAGGGACAAACATCATTCTGAACACAGGTCACATGCACAGGACAGAGTTTTTCCACAAACCCAATGACTTCAATCTGAAAAACTTTGAGAAAAATGTAAGTGAAAGAACTTCATTCTGAATTTTATTTTTCTTTTGGTCCATCAAAACTCCTCTTGTTTGATTTGAAATCAAAAAATAAAACCATGTTGTTAAAACTCTAGCTAATGTAAATCCTCTACATGCAGCAACTGTTCATGCTTTCAGAAATACAATTATTGCTTCAGACAAACCCTAATCATGAAATATACAGATGTAGAGAACTACACATAATACATTTTTTTGTCTTTTTAGTGTTAATAAAGCCAGAATACATAATAAAAAAAACCCTTCAAACTGATGTAAAAGAAAAACATTTAAGCCTTTTTTCGATTTTCTAACAACAAGAAAAAGTGGTCACAAAAGGTTCTAGACCAGAGAGGGCCACCAAATAATTCCAAAAAGGTATGATTTTTGTGGGGGGCAGGGGTTTTATTATTAGAAATTATTATATTTTTTTTACATATACAGATAAAATAGACAGAATAATATTTTAAATGTTAAAACTCATTTGTAAAAAGATATCAAAATTTTCAGTATATATACATAAAAATAAGTGCTTTAAGTCATGGGGTTGGAGGTGGGCTAGACAGTTGTGAAATTCTCACACATGCGTCATCCTTTTACTTGGTTTTAGTGGAAAGAGTTTTACAGTAATGCCAGATGATTCCTTTCCTGATTAAAGATTCTTCCCTTTTTGACCTACAACTCTTTTAGCTGTAAATATTTATGTTATAAACAAAGCTTTGTGTGTGTGTTTTTTTTGACGCCCTCTCCTCTCTGCCTTCCCTCAGGCTCCTCGTCGTTACTTCCAGCCGTTTGGCTCAGGCCCTCGCTCGTGCGTGGGGAAGCACATCGCCATGCTGATGATGAAATCCATCCTGGTGACTCTGCTGTCTCAGTTCTCAGTTTGTCCTCATGAGGGTCTGACCCTGGACGGCCTCACGCAGACCAACAACCTGTCCCAGCAGCCGGTGGAGCATCATCAGGACAACGAGCCTCTCGGCATGAGGTTTTTACCGAGGCAGAAAGGATGCTGGGAAAATCTCTGAGAGTCACTGCTGTGTTGTGCTCTTACCTGTAAATATATTTTATCTTAACTCTGTGTTTTTTATGACTTTGTAAAGCTGTGTCTGAAATTTCTTTTTGAGTTATTTTATACTTGATGAAATAAATGTGCAGAAAAACAGAGTAAATCTAAATTTGTTTGCAAATATTATGTGTTGTTGTCTTCTTGTGGTGCATGTCCTGAATATGTTGTTATTTCATAAAGGGAAAAAACACATATTTAGAGCAGTTTTCAAGGAAGAAAGTGATTTGACATGTAAAATAAATTAGTCTTTTTTGTAAATAACCTGCTACACCAACAAATCTCAGGTCTTTTAATGTGTTTTTGTACATTTTAAAATTGTCTTGTTAGTGTTTGGTTTGTTTGCATGTTTCTTTATTGTCTCTTGTCTCTATTTAATGTTGAAGTATTTGCATAAATTATGTGACATCTCTAAACTTGTTGCTGTTTGATTTCAACTAAAGCATCTTTTTGCATGGACTGGGTTTTATGCAATTAAATGTATGTACAGATGAGTAAAAATAAATAAAGAGTTTTTAAGTATTTCTGCAATGTTGTTCTTAATAAATTAATTCCATACAGATAAACTGAGGAAGGGGAATTGAGTAGCTTCTGTAATCCTGTTTGATAGAAAGTATTACAAAAACTCTGATTGATTTCACTTTTGTATTTACAAATATTGTCCAGTAGAGGGCACTGCCACATATGTTACAATTCTGGTGTTGACCATTTGTTTTTTTTATTCAACATGGTAACAGATTTACTCATAGGTGTCTTCATTTTTTTCTGCTGTCATTCTCTTAACATAAGTGCACAGGATTACGAAAGACCTAAGATCTGCAGGATCACGTGTGATTGAAAGGAAAGATAAACATGAGACATGGAGGTACCAAAGCAAAGAGAAAATACAGACTGTTCAAGTTTTGTGGTGCAGTTCCTCCTCAGCTGTCCGTCTGTGACGCAAGACAGTGAAACATCTAAAAGGAGAGTCTCAACCTGACACACAACCACCTGGGAGCTGCTTGTGCTGATTACAGTGAGAGAAACACATGCGTTTAGGTGCTTGGTTTGCTAATCAATGTCTCTAACAGACAGTTTCCTATATCTCAGCAACACATTTCTATGTGCTCATTGGGTGTGTGTCTATGTGTGTGTGTGTGTGTGTGTGTGTGTGTGTGTGTGTGTGTGTGTGTGCATTATGTGTAGTCTGTATTAAAGTTGTGTTGTGTGTTTTAAGTGTTTTTTCTTTAGTAGTCATCCAAGATGTGCTTTAGTTTCTCTCTTGTTTGTGTATATTAGAGGCTGTTTTTGCAGCTGTCTTGGGAAATAAAGAAAGAATCAGTGTTTTCTCATTAACCTCAGAGTCATTCCTGTTTTTCACAGTAAACTCTCCTCCCATACAATGCAGCAGCTCTGATTATGCAGTGCTCAACATGTATTTAACACATTTTAAAAAGGAAATTATGTTATTTTCATATAATCTCCCTAACTGCACAGTGATAAGCACTGTTTCCCAACAGCAAAAAAATCCTGGCTGTTGATTTTCTGCAAGTTAAACAATGCATGCTATGGATAGATGGGTTTCTGTGAAGCTTGCATTGAAAGCAAAATTTCCCATAGATGTTTCCTGTTGATTTTTTTTTTTTTTTCAAATGTATCAAGTGACTGTGCCGGTCTATTTTACCTACAAATGTCAAACTAGGTATCTTCAAAGTATATGAGACAGTCAACGCTGAAATCTGTGTTTGTTCAATTAATGAAGTGCCACTTTCAACAACATCTGTCATATTTGTTAGCACTACTATTCTGCTGATGTAGCTTCAGGGTGAAGAGATGCTCTAATTATCACTTTCAGCAACTTCAACAGTTAACGCCTCACACTGTCATTTTTAATTACGAAGTCTATCCATCTGTCTATGTTTCTATTGATCTTTTCATTTTGATCAGCTGCCTCCAAAACATTTTGGCTGAGCAAGCTCAGGAGGTCAGACTGAGGCTAAAATCCAAATCCAAACCAAGTACTGAGTGAGAACTTTCTCTCTAAAAGTTACAGGGCTAGAGAGCTACGTTACGTCTACACACAAGAACAAAGCTTTTTTAATCGACTCTAATGTTTGCCTGCAAGTGCAGCTAACAGCCAATTTTAGATTAAAAATTTCAATCTAAGTCACACCTCTGTTTGGTGCTCTGTGAAGGAAGCCAACCACTGTATTTCTTGGGGGGGGGGGCACGGTGAGCCTATTATGTAACTTATGATTTATAGTAAAACTGAGACTCAGAAGAAACATGTCAACATGAAAAACTCCAGGGTTTGTAAACACAACAAGGAACGACAGCATTTATTCTGCACGCACACTCAACTATGCTTTTGATTTGACAAAAGCAATTTGCTCGAGCAAACACTGAAGTATCAGTAAGCAATTAATGTTACCAACACAAAATAAACTAACCTAGCCGACTTAACACAGCACTATTGTACCTATGTACCAAGTTAAAAATACATATTTTAAGCACTATGTTGCTGGCCTGCATTCCTTAGTTTACTAAGAACATGCAAGCAACATGCTCCCCCTGCTGGCGAAAACTGAAAGAGTGCAAAAATTAAAATATATGGGAACAGAGTCATCAGTTGCCTATCGTTTTAACCTGAATATATAGGCATTAAAAGGCATTTGGAGTTCATTTTAAAGAAACATAGAGAATTTATTGTACAGATCATGTGTTATCATTGTTTTTGTCTTTTTCTTTTTTACGTTGCCCATTTCAGGGAGTTTGCAGAGGAGTGGAGGTATCTGGTTTTAAACTGAGTAAATACTGAGCTAATATTCCTCTGGCTCCAAGCTGTGGGAGATCGGGCATCTGCTAAATAGATCTGTGGTATATTCACTGCAAGTCTACTACTGTGGACTCTGTGTGTGTTTGTGTGTGTGTGTGTGTGTGTGTGTGTGTGTGTAGGTTTAGGAAATATTCTCAGAGGGGAATTGAATTTTACTTGCGGTTTCAAACTGTGTCAGCCTTGTCTGCTTCTGGCAGAAAGGTTGCTGGAGTGTCTGTCACTGTGCTGCAGTTTTCTCTTGCCCGCATCTTTTAAAGTTAAAGTTTTCATACTTTGAGACACCTTACAAAGGTGAGACACCTCAAAGAAAACATACGCATTTCAAGTCTTCTGCATAGAGCCACATTTTTCTTGAATCAGAATCAAACATGACTGTCATACTTCAAGGAATTATAACAGCTTTGCTTTGCAGAATCTGAAGTGGTGTCTGTTTTTTCTCTTAAGGAAGTCCACGGTTCTTCATTTGTGGTTTCTGTTAGTCTCACAATATATATTTTTCTTTTCGTTCTATTTATTGCTATTGCTGCATGACAGATTTATAGAGACAGGATACCAGTCAGCTTTTAGAGTAATTGAGACACGACGGCCTCCAAGCTAAAACTTGCGCTTGTCCGTCCTCGTGCTCTGATGTGATAGACAATCTGTTTGATTACTGTTCATCAACGGCAAACACAGAAAAACACACATTATATTGCACTCAAATTCTGAAATGTCAGCCTGCCTTAGTGTCTCCTCGCTTCAGTCCCTTGCTGGATTACTGCTTCATTAA
The DNA here is from genome assembly GCA_008086565.1 of Thalassoma bifasciatum. NCBI lineage: Eukaryota > Metazoa > Chordata > Actinopteri > Labriformes > Labridae > Thalassoma > Thalassoma bifasciatum. The sequence continues at coordinate 633,445 of RPOG01000172.1, forward strand.
AACAGAACCTTGGTTTCCATGGAAACATCTTAGAGAAAGGGTCAACGCAGAAATTTACACATTCTTCTTTTGTTGGTACATTGTCGACGTGTATTTCACCTCCTACAGCCTGCTTTGACACTTCTGTTTGAATTTCTCTCCGACTCCCTGATACTCTGAGCTCTCACACGCTGCACATTCCCATGCATTGGTTATCACAATAAAACAGAATAAAACAGAAACAAAAAAAGGATCCTGGCTCCCCTTGAAGCAGGAGTAAATCCCTCCTTCATTACGCCCGTCTGTCTGTCTGTCTGTCAGTCTGAGGAGGCCCAGACTGTCAGGCTTTCTGCCAGCCTAGGCACCGGATCACAGGCGAGCTCTGACTACATGGCCTTCTCATGCTATGCTTTGCAGAGTCAGCCCATGTGCATGTCAGGAAACTTCAGAGGAGAAGTCCTCCTTTTAAATCCCCTTTTCTGCCCACTTTCAAAATAGACGTTCTTGGAAGTTTGAGGCTGCAACTAGACTCAAAGTCAGAGCAGTAATTTCTCTGCATTTCTGCTAATTCATTGGCACCAGCTGTTGACTTTGCAATAAGATGTTACAAGAAGCATTTAAAAAGTGGCCAAGAATTACACAGACATCAATTTTACCAAAGCACATTTTAAGAAAATGAAACTTGAGCCAACATTTCTCTCTCTTTTCTTCAAGTTTAAGAGTTATGAGAGAGAGTTCCTCACAGAAACCACATCATGGTGAAACAACATTAATCTTAGAAGAAAAAAAAAACATATTAACAATGTATCTTTACACTGCAAGCAAGAAAACTTTGTGTTCTTTCCCAGATCAACAAATAAAAATTGTCAAGTTAGGAGTTTCAGTTCCTCTCTCTGCTCAGCAGCTCCCATCATCAAACTTCAACTTCTACTTCACCACACTCCACAGGGACACACTGGCCTTATACTCCACTTAATTAATCTAATTATAGTTCCTTGAGAATTATCTAACATGACAGAGGAGGAAGATAGAAAGAATCCCATACAGCCTCAACTTTTAAATGAAGCTCCATGCTTGTTACTAAACCTGGAGCCTTTTCACTTCCCGTAAGTGTGATTGTAGGTCTGTTTATAGGTGTAGGTGACCCACTAAAAGTGAACCTTGCCTTCAATCCATTGTGTGTCCATACATAACCCTTACCAAAGGTCAGTAAACTACCAGATAATGAAGGGATTATGGACTAAATTACTTAAAGCCAGCAGGTTATCCTTGTGTTTCTTCCTGTTGAATTTAGTATGGATATTTATTGGTTACTGTAGACATAACTCATGAGGATCCTGTGCATGTTAGTAAATATATAGTATTGGTGAGTGAGCTAATGAGCTAATAAGTAAACAAGCAAGTAGACTTCTGATTTGGTAAGTATGTAAGTAAACAAGTAATGACCAGAAGTGGGTATGTAAGTAAGTAATTACGAAGGTAAGCAAGAGCAAGTAGGAAAATACACAAGTATAGAAGTAAGTAGGACAAAAAGTTAGTAAGTATGGAGGAAAGAAACTAAGTAAAAATGCAAGCAAATAAGAAAGCAAGCCTAGTAGAGAAAAAAGAGTAAACTGATGAGCAAAAGCATTAGTAGACATTTAGGTAAATAAGCCAGGGTGACTATACATCCTCCTTTTAGGTCATAAAATTATGTCTGGGAGAAAAAAAAACCCAATAAAAAGTATGTGTTTTGCTAAGTTTGTGCATTTATACTAAAGTGCTGCACTGGGCCGCTGGCATAAATATCATGTACCCACATGTCACGATGATGACTGTACATGTTGCACGTGTCTTGACACGAAAGACTCAGACCCCTCCTTCTCTCAGTTAAAAACAGAAAACACGCTCTGACTGCTGGCTATCATTTTCTTTTTTTTTTAATTTTGAGTCATTATTTTTATATTCAAGTGAGTCCAAATGTCAGGGACCAAGCAGTAAGACACTGCACAAAAAGAAAGTTTTTGAAAAAGCTTGGGAGAGGTCAACATAACATAACTCAACTCAAACTGAACTTCAGTGTCAACTCAAGCACAAACAGACCTAACACGATGTAACGATTGGGCAACTTATATAGAGGTTTGGCCAAACCAATTCAAACACAAGGGGAAAACAAAACAGACAATGGGTGAAACCTAATCCAAACTAGACAAGGAAAACCTAAACTCCCCCCATGACATAAGAGCACTTGATGCCTTCCAATGAGTTGGTTTCAGAATCAAAGTGTCCAGAGCTCTTGGCCACACCTTTTTCTCCGGTCAGGAAGTGCTCACTCCCAGCAGCCAGGTAATTCAAAGGATGAAGAAATAACGATTAGCAAACAGAAATGTGTCTAATCTTCTGCAAGAGTAACAACCCCACATGTTCAGCGTAACAACTTTTGGTTTTACTGAAAATATTCTTCCAATAAGTCTCAGTAGATAGTGTTGACTGAGACGTATATTAAGTGAGATTTAACTTGTTCTGGAGTATTTTCATTCTGTGGCTCTGGATCTGGTTTCCTCTTTCCTCAGAAGTCTGCTATTATCTGCCATTAGTGCACTGTGGTGATGGTTTGTCCCTCAAGCAGTGTCATAGTAGGTTTAACAGTACCTTGTGGTTATCGAGGTAAAGGATTTACAAAATAAAAGCCTCTGCAATACTGAAAGTACATCAACAGACACACAGCACATAATAAACTAAATGTTTATTTTCTTGATCAGTATTGATCATATCATTTTCATTAATATCTTGTTTTACAAGAGAAGAACTATTCTGCAATAAAAACACAACTCTGTAGATTCAGTTTTCTGCTCTCAGTTCAACTCTAAAATCATGTTCACGCTCGTACCACCTACACACACTCTCAGGTTTAAGAGATGTACAGCTTTATTGTTTGGACCAGAGAGGCTCAGCCTGCTTGTGAATACTGATATACCTTTCTTGCAGTGCAATACTGTAAGGCAGGGTATATACACACACACACACACACACACACACACACACACACACACACACAGAAAGTGAAAAAGAGAGAGAGAGAGAGAGAAACATGCACATGCAGTGTAGATGATAAGTGAGCCTTGGGGCACTGGGCAGACCGGCTAATGCCATCTGGTGCCCAGTGTTCACGCTGAGCAACAGTCAGCTCCACACCTGGGAGATGTATCGCCTGCAACCGTTGTTGGACCACCAACCGCACGTCCACCTGCCCCCCACTCCTCTGACTCTCAGCTTTATGTTTCCACACAGAGAAAAGGTCACTTGAGTTGATTGAAAGAGAAACCTACCCCGAGATGATTTTTCATGTCCCTTACGTCACCACATCTTTCATCTTCAACGCCTGAAGGATATTTTCTGATTAACTGTTATTCATTAAGAATATTTCCCAGGATACCTGTAATTTTTATGTTTGTGTCTGTGGGAGAGAGAAGGATGCGTTTATAGTTTGTTAATGCTGACAACACATTATCTTTCTGCAGTGCATGGAAGGGGGAACTCTGACTCTATATCTCCTTCTCTATGGTTAATTTCTCTCTGCATGCTCTTATTGAAACTATACAAATTTGGATGAACAAATATTCTGTGGGTGGGTTTATGTGAAATGCCAGGATCTAGATCAAACTAAACTAAATCAGTGCCTGAAATCTCTGAGACGCACTGACTTTGTTGGCACACATTAATTAGAGCAATTTAACCCATACAGCAAAATAAGAATCTAGTGTCATGATTTGTTTGTCCAATGGGGGCAGCGAAATTGGGTGCAAACAAATCATTGATATGTCACCTCTTTAAGGTTTTAAAATGAGGAAGATGGGGAAACTTTTGCCTGATGATGACTGAGGTTACCATTCCTTGGGTTAACCAGATCTTTCCCTTCCTTTGCTGCTCCCTGCTGCTGGAAAATTGAGTTAATAACATGTTCAGTGAAGCTGCAGGCTGTGAAACCAAAACCATGAGCTGAAAGAGGCTAAAATGTAAAAAGAACCAAATGGGAACTCTGATTTTTTGCATGAAGTCTGCTTCAAAGTCGACCATTTACTTGAATGTATGCATACTTCCTGAAGGAATCTGACCTGAAGACCTTTATCTTTAGACTTAAGTGTCTTCAGAGATGGATTAATGACCTGTTACAGTCTCATAAAGAGTAAGTATATTAAGTATATCTGCGTGGCATGATGATGACTTTGAAAGAAGTTTTCTGCTGTTAGTTAGCCGCTCAAGGACACACATTATTGAACGCTAACTTGATTACTACTTTGAAAGGCTGCTTTGTTAACTGACTTTGAAATATCACATGCTGAAGAATCCTTGAAAATCAATCAAAAACAACTAACAAAATTGTGTCACATTAAAAGACACGCTTCTTGTGATGATCTGAGTTATTCGAATTACAGTTCGCCCAAGTTGAAGTGTTCAGTGGAAACTTTACAATAAGTCCTGTGAGTTATAGGCAGTAGTTTCCTTATTAATGTGACCTAAAAACTGCTTTTTCTATCTAATTATAGTGACCTAAATATTTCAGACCCATGTTAACAATGAAATAATGACTTCCTGTGACTACCACGGATAGTAAACGAGTGATTTTATAACAGGCAGTAACAAGGGGTCATGGGATTTTTACTGCTGGAGATGAATTTCAAGTTGCCATGAATGAGACTCTCCCACTGCTTTGCCTAAACACAGGCAGCTCTCTTACCCAGAGACAGAGCGAGGGAGAGAGAGAGAGGAAGAGACAGCACTTACAGCATACAGAAAGAGGTAGAGAAAGAGTTTGAGTGGAGAGAGCGTGAAGAGGCTGAGTGTGACAGCACCAAATGAGAGGAGGAGGAGGAGGAGGAGGAGGAGGAAGAGGAGGAGGGACTGAGTGGAAGGGAGAGACTGAGAGAGGGGGACGGCCGAAAGTGAGCAGGGGGAGGGAAAGTAGATGAGAGGGAAACTGAGGGAGTCAGTAGAAGAGAGGAGAGCCAAAGGAAAAGGAGGACAGCTCAGCAGATCAGTTCAGTAGCATTCCTCTCACAGCTGCAGAGATTCAGGCTGGGAGGGGAAGTTTAGCTCAACACACCAGGAGGAAGAAAAAATACAACACACAACTACGTTCATATTTTTCTGTCTGGGTGAAGATATCAGAAGAGTCCCTGTGGAGGGCAGAGAAGAAGAAGAAAGGAATCTTAGAGAGCGTTTGAAGCCTCCAAGTGTCCTGTAGGGGAAGATGGATTCAGACTCTGGAGAGCAGAGTGACGGAGACCTCTCTCCAGGTAAGACAAGGGCTGCCACTGAATCACAAGTTTCTGACACTCTACAGAGTTATATTTTTGTTTTCCCTTTCAGTGAGTTCCTTCTTCCTCTTTTTGCGCATTTGCAGCACCTTCCTGACTCAACACATCCTCACTTGTGCTATTTTTCCCCACACACAGGAGATAATTCTTCTACAATGTAAGCAAAACCAAATTCTTCAACTTTAGGAGTCAGCTTGTTTGGTATCTGACTGTAAAGTTGCTCATTCTTGAGATGCGTCAAAGACAAGCATGTGTGAGCTCTGATGCACGTACTCTCTGATGCTGGTGACTGTCAGAGCCTCGCTGTGTGTGCGAATGAAAGCCGGCTCAGTCACCACCAGGAACAGACAAGCTCCAACACGTGCTGCCTGTTTGTTCATCAACACATCCAGCATCAGCACACAAACAGACAGATCAGCCTCCGCAAGTACTAAAGCCTCCATCTAATCACGTATATTCACTTTGGGGGCTATACGTGCCATTGCTTCTTGCATCAATTCTCCAGGAGATGTTTTATGGTGTGAGAGTACAGGGCAAAGATTTATTGCAATGACGAGGGTGAACAGTTGGACTCACGCAGAAACACTCACCCTGTAAAGTTCAGTCTCTCTCACTCTCTGCTTTCTCTCTCTATGGATATTTCCCTGCACTGCTCTCATGTGGGCGATTTATTGAACTGTGATCCTGTGGAAAATGTAAGCCAGGAGATGAAACAGCCTCCTGGAGATAAAGTTGAGATCAAAGATTGTGGATCAAAAGTGTCTCAGAAGGTTTTCATAACACACTAGAGGAGAAAAAAATATCTGAAGAGTGAAACAGAAAACTTTTTTCTTGGCTGTGCTGTCTATAAAAACTCAGGCCGCACTTTTAATGGCTTTGTCCCCTCGTTGAATTTTGCCCCTGCATGTATAGATCATCCCTACTTGCTGTGCGCATTCATATTAACTATGTTTAGAGGTGTGAAATGATTTTCTGTTGTTGCCCCAGTTGGAGACCGCCCAATGTTTGTGATGCTGGTGCTGTTTCCCTGTTCATTTGTATTTGTATAGCCTAATATGTTAATGATGCTCTGATGAACTCCAACCATCTGTCTGTCCATCTGGCCCATTGTCTGTCTGTCTTTTGGTGCATTTGCAAAGGGAGAGGATCCTTAATGTTTGAGCCAGGAACCTTTAAACACACCCTCAGTGGATGATGACAGATCTGCATCATCTGATGATTTTGGACACACACTTGAGGGTTGAGACATCAGCTGGAGGTCTTACTATAAGTAGGAGTAATAGTTTACCTCTCAACAAAGATATATCATACTATTAAGGCATTTTATACTGCACACTTGGTATGCATGGATGACAGAGCTACCCGTAAAACGGCATCATCTATACTGACCAGTCAGTTGTGTAGGTTAACTTGTGTGTTCTCCTAATAATATCACATAACAGGAACATAAAAGGGACATATAAGAGGGAGTATATTGCTTTCCCATGATTCAAACATAAATATAAACTGGCAATGTTGGTTTCTCTACCAAATTTCTGGATTTCCCGACTGCTACATATTTATACATAGTTTCCCTGGATCTGTTTTTAAACTGATCAACTGACAAAGTCATCACATTAGGACCTTCTGACTAGATCAAACCATGGTTGAGAGGAAGGACTCAAACACCAAGGTCTAGTCATAGTTCCACCCATAGGCTGTAAAAATCACGGACGCCATGTGACTTAGCTCAAAGTGAGGTTGCCACTAAAACTGCACCCCCCAGTGACTAGCTGCAGTAAGGGTCAAAAACTGTCTTCTCATTCATGCCAGATAGGAGGTGATCAAACTTTAAAAAAGAATAATACACCTGGCAGAAATGTTTCTCCTATCTGTATAATAAATATGAAGTTATTAATTGGCTGCACTGTGTTCAAGTCCATTATTTTTTCTGAGAAGTTGGTTTTTTGTTATTCGATGCTAAAACTGGGTTTAAATCACATTTTACAATGATTGACAGCTGCTGTTTGTGTGCACTTTTTCCAGGGATGGTAAGATAGTTTGGAAAATGCAGTCAAGGAGAGATTACACTTCTGAAAGAAAAAAATACATACACTTTTACTTTTTTTTTTGGTCACCTGGCTCCAGTCAGATTCTGTATGGTCTCTACAGCTCAGACTCTGGCTGAACCATGGCGGTGCCTACAGTGGAGTTCTTTGGACCTCAAAACTGTGCAACAGTAAAAAGCAGAGCTATGCTGTCCATTCTATATACAGTCTGTGGTTCTATCCCTGACAGCTCTCCAGAGGGCTAGAAGATCAGACAGAAAGGGATTTGGGGAGCCTTAAAGGGACAGAAACTTAAACAAAAATTTCAAACAGGGGCAAAAGTAAGTATTTTGTGAAAAACACCAGTGACTGAAAAAGGGAATTTTCTTAATAGCTGCAAACCATGTAAAGTTAAAGAGGATACCAGGGGAAGCCAAAGCCCAACAAAAAGCACAATGCCCTCTCTCTAAGGCCTTGTAGTTCTTGTGCTAATGAGATATAATAGGAAGCCATGTGCATCAACTTCTGAAGAACTATCAGTTTTATCGTTTTGTCGTTTTGTCGCCCTCGTGGTGCCCTTTTCCTAGACATGTCATGTGCATGAGTGAGTTATGCTTAGTGTGGCCAAATCTATTCTTGCTTTTTTTCTTACATAGTCAAATTTGTTAACCACTGTGAATCTGTGCGAGATAAATACATCTAAGAATGAAGTTACTTTAGTTTCACACAGAGATGTTATTATAATCAGATCTATCTGCTCTATGAGTCACATTCAAAGAGTTGGTCTTATACTACCAGATGTGCTTACTTCATCATCCAGGCGCAGTTGTTTACATGCCAAACTTTTCATCTTTGCTAGATCTCTGAGATTGCTCTCTTTTTTCATATATTTATATATATATGTATATATATGTATGGCACTTCTTCCCTTCTTATTAAAAGATACTGATGAAAACAGAGCGCTGACTGCCTGATAACCAGCATCACATGGCTGTTTCGTGCAGCTGCAATTGTTGGGGTTAGTGAAGCCAGACAACAAAAAGATATCCGGTTTGCTTCCTCGTACAGGCCTCAGGTCTTATATATGAAGACACAGTCAGTGCACTGTGCCAATTTGCAGAGACAGAGGCTTTATACTTTTCACTTAGGTATAAAGCAGTACACAATGTTTTCCATAGAAGAGGCCTGAGGTGAATCCTGCAACTATTTTTCATTTCACTGCAAATATCAAAGTGCTCAGTAATGTACAGAAAGGGCAGCCTTTGTACTATAATACGGATGAACTCTGCCAAGCTCTTATTCTTGGCCTGAAAAGGATGTAATACATGTTGAAAATTAAGGTAGAAAGATATTTATGCCTTTCTTGTTTTGAAAATGCAAATGTCTGCGCTGCAGTCTTAAGGACGAAACAGGTATGACGCCAGGTCAACTTTCTGAATGAAACCTGTTCTGAAGTATTTTGAAAACAGGCGTATTTTGAGAGTGTTTCTGTACACAAACATGACCCTTATCTCTTCAGATATGTGGATGGGGGATGCATGATTGATCTGTGCTTTTAATTTGCTTCAAAAACTGATAAGCTGAAAAACTTGAGCGGTGTAAACATTGCAATATTTTGTTTCTGGTGGTTTTGACCTGTCAGCCTTCTTCTCCGCCCTTGAGCCAGTTGTTGTTAGAGCTCAGCTGTGAGTGCAACGTTCCTTTGAATCCACCCTCAGATACTTTCTTTATTATAAATTAATAACCCTGGTTCATCCCTAGATATCTCCTGCTGCTGCACCGACTTTCTCTTGACCTATGCTGTTTTATTCTTCAGATCTATTCTCTCTACATTGCCTCTAAAAACCTCCACAGTTCCTCTCTGACCTTGGCGCATTCAGCCTCAGGCTATGCTGCCCTCAAGTCACTCGTGAGCTTGATTTTCTAAGAGTAAAAACTGATGGCTTGTAATGTAATGGTTTTAATCATGAGGATATGGTTGCTTAGCGACTGAACATATTTTCAGGGATGTATAGGTTTGTTTTTATCCTTGAGGAAATGCTTTAATGTTTCATTAAGTACAAAAGCTCTGAATCAACTCATTTCCTATTACAGGAAAAAAGCAATTTAAACAGGACCAAGCAATGTCAAATCGGTTTGCAGAAAAGCAAAATAGCTAACATTAGCAGAGCTAGCACCATTAGCCTTTAGTCTTCCTTGCAAGTTAGGGTCCAAATGCCTGTTCTGGTTTTTTTCTTATGATCAATTGGATACATGGCAATTTAACTAGATGCAGCCTATAAACAACTGTATCTCTATTTTCTGAATCTAAAGACTGCCTCCTGTCTCCTGTAGGTAGTTGAGCTTTATAGCATTATAGCAGCATCTGTAACTTCAAGCTTCACTCCAGAGCCAGCCTCAAGTGGACAATTGACAAAAAGCGGATTTTAACACTTCTCAATTGTCTAAAATTTCCAGAGTGGGTTGCTGATTGGTCATAGGAAACAAAACAAACAGATAACAAAGACAACAGGCAGGAAAATATCAAACACAAGTCAATGATAAATAAAGTGCAGGAGTTATTTTTTGCAGAAATAATTTAAGTGCACAGGCACTGTTCAATTGTCGGTTTCTTGAATCATGTCAACATTGCATCTATAGAAATATTAATGGTTTGTTGAGCTATCCTGGTGCAAGCTTACAGGCAATGGCTATCATTTAGCCAACCAACAAGCATATTGCTGATAAGAAAATTTAAAAAACGGTAGGATTCTGGGGTGCAATTGGTCTAGTGGTTTTATCATGCACCCCATATGCAGTGTAGTTACAGTGGTCGCTGGTTTTGACTCTACTATAAGCTGCACGTCTTACCACAGTGCTCCCCACATTCATTGTCTCTCTCTGACTGTCCTATCAATAAGGGCAAAAGTCTGGAGGGATGTGGATTATAAAAACTTAGAACTGAAACACTCATTTTGATATCTGTCCTGTAATATAATGTCACAGATGTCTATTTATGTACGCCACAATAAGGATGCGAGAAAATTCATCAGAACACAAAACATAAGCATCATTTTAAGAGAAATGTGTCATTAAAGTTGACATTTTAGTGAGAGCCTATCATTTGAGTCTTAACATTTGGACTGTGGACTAAGACAACAAACCAATGTTGTGTCACAATCTTTTCCCTTCTTTGCTCCCCTCTGTTTACCTTTAGTGTTGAAGCACAAAGCCAAGCGCCAACATTCAGAGATTTTTTAAAAACAAGAAAGAAATATTTAGAATTTACACAAAGGAAACTGGAACTCAAAGGTTCACATTTTTCCTATAATCACTCAGTCATGCAGTGAGCACGCCACTAACCATAACAATACGTGCGGGCTGATTCATCCAGTGGCCCTGCCCTTCCTTACTGTCAGAGACAGAGGCAGCTGAACAAGTCAAAGTGTGGCTCACCGTTAGCACACCTGTTCTCATTTTACATTATAAGGGTTCAAAAACAGTTGGGGGCTAAGTTATTCTGTCTTTTTCTGGTTTTATTGGTCTGATATTAGGTTTCAATAATCAGCTCACTGTCTACTTTCGGCTGATTCATCATGGCAATGCGACTCACTGCAACACCAAAACCCAATCTGCCATCTGCAGAGTTATTTCCAGCGATTGTGGCTCCTTCAGATTTTCTATGGAAAGCAGACTTGTTGAAAAGAGAAGCTGTGTTGCTGTTGTAATAACAGCTGTGAGATCCATAAGGGTACGAAGGCCTGACGCTGTGGTTCAAATACAAACAAAAAACTGCAGATGTTTGATGACAAAACTGAAATTTTATCTCCCGCCAGATCATCATCTTCTGTATTCACACTAACAAACACTCCATCTCTGTTGGCCGTGTTAATCACCGCTAATTCTCACTTCCACTAACGCTTCAGAGATCTTTAAAGTAAAATGGCTTAACCAGGAGCACCCGGCAATCAAAGGAAAGCTTCTGCCTCATGATTGCTATATGATTGCTATGTTGGCAGACCGACCACATGCTTTACACATGAGACAGGCAGAGTGTAACACTCCCATCTACGGAGCACACACATGCTGAAAAAATGCCCGCACTCCTCTTGCTCATTCCCTCAGTCTTGTGCTCTTCTAACACATGCATCCCTGGATTTTTTTTTCTCCTCCTCCGCCTTTAATCTGGCCCACAGATGGAAAATGCACACCAGCCTTCCACACACACATATGAGACACCAGAAGCTGGTTCTGGAAAACTGTAACACGAACTAAGATGAAAAAAAAGGGTCAGGAGTGAAGCAGTAAGTGGAAAAGACGACTCAGGAGAAAGCTTTTTTCCTCAAGCTGCAGCTTCAAACTAAAACTCTGACCACTGTGTGTGAGTGCATTTTCCTTTGTATGCTCATGCATGTGCTAACACAATAATACTGTGGCATTTCATAGTGTTTGTGGGACATTTGGAGAGGGAATTGTTTCCCCACGGCTGAGCCATTACTGAAACATGGAATTAGACCACAGAGGCATTTTGACGAGGCCTCATAGACACTCGCAGGAGGAGGAGGAGGAGGCTGCGGTTTCTCTGGAGGGCCAGTAGGAGCAAAGCAAACAGTCACTCGTGGCGCCTGGAGTGAGAGGAGGTTGCTGTCTGAGGGAGGGCTGGAGTGGCGTCAGTGGAACATTGAGTGTGTACAGGTATCTCGATCCATGAAACTTTTACATAAGAGCAGTGACGCAGGTGGTTGTTTGCTTTATTTCCTCACCTGTAAGGACGGTTCTAGGAAAGGTATGAACTTTCCTACCTTTTATATGAAGTTAAGTGAAGACTTTTCCTCTCTAACTTTGCTATTGTAGCAGCAAAGTCAACAGCAAATGAGGTTGAGTGGGAGGCAATTACACACAAAGAATTTCACACTTAACTCTGGCACAACTCAAGTGTTCAGTGCTGATTATAGAGTTTTCAGGGTCGTGGTAGAAAAAGCACAATATCCACCTTCTAATGAAGCAGTTTAACTCCAATTAAGGTGCTTTTCAGATCACTTTGGAGCTATTTGCTTGAGGGAAGTAGAAGCCATCGGTAGACTTAAACGTTTCATTGGTAATAATGGCAGCACACAGAAATGAAACCTCTGCACACACGGCTATCCTTAAAGACTGGGATTTAAATTAACTCGACGGGGATTAAGTTTAGACGGTTAGGTTAAGAGGAGGAATGTAGACCCTAGAAGTCAGAAACAAATCTCCGAATGTGTGTGCGTGTTTATGTGAGTGAACCACAGTTATTTCCCGGTCATTAGTTAGTGGTGGGTTGGCAGCCAAAGAGAGCAGCAGCACTCAGGCTTACACTGAAGCGTGTCATGCACAGTGAGGGCCTCCAAGTCCAAAAACTCAGGGTTGATCCAATTTTATCACTTCAATCAAAGGAGGCAACTTGTAATTGAGACAGCTTGGACAGTTTTAGCCCCGCCCCTTTCCCCTCAGCAAACCATCGCCCCAGAAATATTTAAAACTCTCTGTTATTAATTCACTGTGGGTTCCTTAAAACGCTGTAACATCTGCTACTGTGACTTTAAACACCTCTTCATGTGTAATTAAAACAACCAGTTGTGATACTTAACATCAGGACACACTGTGTGTCTATGGGAAATGAAGTCACCCAGTTTTGATGCTTTCTGTTGTATCTATACAAGTTTCTTCAACATCTTTCTTATAATTTCAAAGGGAAAACTTTGTTACAGTTTAGATTTGACACTTAGATCTCTTTGCCGTGCATAACAAGAAACTGTCTCCTTGTCCCTAAACTATGAAGCCCAGGAGCAGTTTAACTTGATGAAAGTTGTTTAGTGTTTGGTCTGTTTGGCATTTCATCTAATTCGCTGTCTTGTGTCAAACGTGTTGACCTGTTTACTCTGTTTTTTCTATCTAGTTTCTCTTTTTTCCTTCTCTTTCGGCTGATAAGAGTCTTGAATGCATTGCCCATGTTTTTCCTCTTTATGCTCCTTTGATTTTTCTTGTATTTTTGAGATCTTCATTGCACTTTTTTTCTTGTTTTTACCTGTTATTTCATGAACATTTTTATCACTTAGACACCCTCATTGATCCTTTTATTTTTCTAAATAAACTCTGTGACCAATCTACACCTTGGGTCCTCCAACTTTAGTTAAATAATTGCTCTTATTTTTTGGCTATTATTATTGTTTTACTATTAATTTACTTTTTTACAGTACTTCTTTGATCTTACCTCACCTTGCCATCAGTGATGATTCCAAAGTACATTTTGGGTCAGTGATAATAACATCATTGTTTCAGTTTGGTCTAATTTAACAAACATCACCACTTAGAAAGGCTAACCCACATGTCTGAAAAGTGTTTGAGATTGATAAAAGTGATTTCATTTTTTACCCACGATGTTCCAATAACTTGTGCAGAGTATGAAACATAAAGGAGGAGAGATTGTGCAGCAGGTCTTCTCCATTAAAAATATAACAGACTGTGTTCCTGGTGATTTGTAGCTTCATGGTGCCAAACTTCTACAGAAATCTAGTGCTGGTGAACTTGTAAACAAACCAGGAGGCCAAAGTTATGGGGAAAGCTGGCAAGACCTGGGTTGTTGTGCACGTGAGCCTCTATGTGCTTCATGTGTGTGTGCGTGCACATCAGAGCCTCTTTATAAACGATGCCACGGCATGCTGAGACTTGGCAGAGGTCTTTGAGAGGAGCGACTCACCCCAGGCCGGAAAATACTCACTTCCTTGCCACTTGCGCTGGGCTCAGTGTCGTAGATCTGCTGGGAAATGGACGGAGGAGAAGCAGAGGGACAAAAAGAGAGCAGAGATCCATGTTAGCCAAAGAGCGGCAGCAGGTTGTTGATAAAAATGCTGATGTAACGACGAATGATGGTGGGAAGATGCTTTTCATGTTGTGTGGGTCTATGTTTGATGTAAAGAGACTCTGACAGAAGCGTCACAGAGTGTGGACCTATGATTTCACCTCTCATTCTTTAACACCCCCTCCTCTCCCCATCCTTCTCTCCATCACTCATCCACGCTTCTTTTTGTGAATGAGGTGACACATCTGTGGACTTTAAAAGCAGAGGGGGAGCTATTTTTATATTGTTAGTGGATTTTCAATTTTCGAGAACAAATTCCCTTTTTCCTCGCTGATGTTCCTCAATAAATCTTGACTCAACACTGTGAAATGAGAATGTACACCCTGTCAGCTTTCCCCCCTCCTTCTCTTTCACATACTGTCTTTATGCTTTGTTAAAAGCTTTTTTTAAAGTTTGTAGCTCTGTTTGCATGGGGAAAAGTTAGGAAAACTTTTTTTGTCTAGGCTCTAGGCCCATAAAGAAAAGAAACCCCCCAAAACTTCACCTCACTCTGTTCTCTATTAAGCCTCGCTCGCTCAGTCTGTCATTACAGTCCACACAAGCACATGCACCCACACATTTGTACCCACTTACTTTATAAATAGTCAGGTTATCTAAAGGTCCTCTTTTTCTTTAGACAGCTGAATCTCCCACTAATCATGTCATTCCAACAGCTTTTTTGGCACTAACCATGTGGACATGTTTTGCGAACATACACACGTTTTTCAGCTTATATAACAACCCTAAATCCAATGAAGTCGGGACGTTGTGTAAAACCTGAGCAAATCAGAGTAAAATTATTTTCAACTCCTTTGTAACATATATTCATTCAAAAGACAAGATATTTGTTGTTCAAACTGATACACTGCATTGTATTTTGCAAATATTCACTCATTTTGAATTTGATGCCTGCAACACCCTCCAGAAAAGCTGAGACAGGGGCAAAAAAAGGCTGAGAAAGTTAAGGAATTCTAAAAAAAAACACCTGTTTGGATCATTCCACAGGTGAACAGGTTCATTGGAAACAGGTGAGTGTCATGATTAGGTACAAAAGGAGCATCCACGAAAGGCTCAGTCGTTCACAAGCAAGGATGGGGTGAGTCTCACCACTTTGTGAACAACTGCGTGAGCAAGCAGTCCAACAGTTTAAGAACCATTTTCTCAAGTTGCAATGAATTTCAGGATTTCATCATCTAAACGCCATAATTTCATCAAAAGATTCAGAAAATCTGGAAAAATCTCTGCCACGTCTTTCAGGGACATCCCTTGTTATTTAAACAAGACAATACCAAGACACGTTCTGCACAACAGCGTGGCTTTGTGGTAAAAGAGTGTGGGTATGAGACTGTCATGCCAGCAGTTTAGATTGAAAATGTGTGGCGCATTATGAAATGCAAAATAAAGTGACAGAGACTCCAGGCCGTTGAGCAACTCAAGTTGTAAATCAAGTAAGAATGAGGAAGATCCCACCTTCAAAGCTTCAACAATTAGTTACCTTGGTCCATTAAACGCTTATTGCATGCTGGTAAAAGGACAGGTAATGTAAAATTGCATCTGTCCCAGCTTTTTTGGAACCTGATGAAGCCATCAAGTTCAAAATGAGTGAATATATGCAAAAAAAAAAAAAAAGTTTCTCAGTTTGAACAATAAATATCTTGTCTATATGGTGAATTCAATCCCATATAGGTTAAAAAAGATTTGCAACTCACAGTATTGTTTTTTTTTTCTTTTTTTACATTTTACACAACGTCCCAACTTCAATGGAATTGGGTTTGTATTTTAACAACTCTACTGACCATGAGCTGACTTTGCTTGATACTCTAATTCAGTACACGTGCTTTAAATGTGTTGTACAGAAAAAAATTGAAGGTTCTTATCACTGGATCCTGGATGTGATGTAGAAATTGAAATGTTTGTGATCTGTGTCATTCCTATCAAGGTACAGTCATTTCCCCCATTCCCAACGCCCACCTGACAGGATCTCTGAGCTCAGGGTTGTGGCAGAGGCATTTTTCCAGAGTAGCTCCCAAAGGAGTAAGGGGAAGAGAGGGGAGACAGCCTGCAGCTAGTTCCCATGCCCGCTTAACCAGCTAACAGTGGCCTGGCTCTTCACCCGCTAAACGACAGCAGACATGAGTGGGCCACAGCTGGTGAGGACATTAGCTTTACAGCAGATGAGAGGTCAAAGGGCAGGGATCTCACAGGGCCTTACAGGATGTTCTGTATACCACTTCTTCTTCTCTAAGGACCAGCAGTGTCTCTGGTCTTCTGAATGTTGAGCAAATGTGATGAAAGTCAAGGGCAGAGCTTGAGGTGAAGGTCAATTCACTGACACCCCCCTCCCCCTCTCTCTCTCTCTCTTTCTTTTCCACTCACTTGTTAGTGCTTGTGACAGGCGATCAAGACGGTAAAACCTAAATCAATCAGACATTTCCTGCCGCTGCTTCATCTCTGTGGCTCAGCTCAAACTAAGAGACACAGAGACAAAGACTGAGATGAGGCATGGAGCATTAAATAAAGCTGTGCAGCGGCCAAACTCAATCTGTTCCTGCGTCTCTCCTGAGTCAGAGAGCCCCCTAAGTGCCTCTCTGTGGACTGTTAGTCACAGCAGAGACACTTAGACCAGTCTCAGGATAAACACACTTATGGATTCAAACAAACTCGAACTCTTCATTTCCTTAATGTTCCTAATCAGACTCTTCAAACAGCTTTATGTGTTTCATTTTCTTCAGTGTGTATTTGCTCATGCAGATGTGACAGTTGTTTTTGCTTGGACTGATCCTTTTAGTTTTTATATCTTATATTTAAATGAGACAAACGTGTAGTTGTAGCTACAATCATATCAAGTCATGGTTTGGTTTGAGATGTATCACAAAGTATAAACACAGGAATGATAGTTCTGTTCCTGATTTTTCACATGAACAGTGCTTTAGGTATTTTCTAAAGAAGTCAACAGGCTCCTTCAAATCCCTCTTAAATGAACTCTGAAACTGTTTCAGATGTTGTTCAACCATCCACTGTGCTCTTTGTTGGATTTATACATGCACATATGCACTAAACAGTTTAAGGGGGTCGTCAGCTGACCAGACCTTGTTATTGTGAACATTACCGGCTTGTATTTTAAAGTAAGACATATCAAGACAATCAAATCCAATCCTAGAACACGTGGAGCTGTTTACTGTGTTTTAGAATCAGATCCTGACTTCTTATGAAGCATAAAAAGAAACTTGGTGCTGCTTATTTCCTGCCTGTGCTCGATTACCGTGACGGTTTATGTTTGCCTCTGCTCAAAGCTTGCACACAAGATCCTGTGTATCATGGATTTTTGAGGTTTATCACCAATTTTAAAGCTATTACTCATCACTGTTTTTTTCATTCTGGTGAAGGTTGGTCTCCTCTGCGGTCTTGCAGACTAAAACATTGGCATCTTTTCATGCTCACATTAGGTCTCCTCATCTACAATGTACAGAAAAATACTGGAACATCTTCTGTCACCATTCTGCTGCCTCTTGGTCAGGTCGGTTTTGCAAAAGAGATTTTGCATTTCAATAAGATTTTACCTGGTTATATAAAAGTCAAATAAAAAAAAACAAGATCTTATATAATTGTCTGCTCAGAGAGTCAGGACTGAAAGTGGAAAAAAGCTTTCAAGTTCGCTGCTCCCTCAAGCTGGAACAACCAACAAAAAGATCTGAAACTTAGTGATCTGTGCTCAGTGGAGGCCTTTTAGTGGATATTGAATGACTTGGAGGCATATCCATTGATCTGCAGATGTTTTGTCTAATATATTTGATAATGTTTTGAATCCTGAAGGTAGATGTTGTGTTGAGCATGATATTACTGTTTGTATCTGCTGTAATCATTTAACAATGCAGCTGCCTGTTTTGACCAGAACACTTTTGGAAAAAGGGATTTTTAATCTCAACAAACCACTTCCTGATAAAATTAAAAATAAATATACAAATAAATACACGCTGGCCAGCTGGATTTACTTATTTGAGCGGAACAATGCACTTCAGCACAGTTTCAAGACAAAGCATAGACAACTGCTGTTTGTAGCTTTTGCTCATTTCCAACTCTTGCTCCTAAGTGAGCTTTTGCAAACACGCTTCAATCCGACGATACAGCTTCAAGTATCATAGAGCGGCTCATATAATTACAGATATTAGAATAAGAGAGGGGAGAGGGGTGGAACTGGGAGGAACTTGAGAATGAAGACAAATGAGTTTGCTTCGAAACATATAGGTTCAGTCATTGCACAGGGGACAGAGAAAATGAGCTGTGGGTGATTAAAGAAGTACCCACAAGTACTTCTGAGGTAGCTTTACATGATTTGCAGCTCAAAAAATGTATTTTTCTCACACTGCCATATAAGAAAATTTCTCATTTCTGCCCCTTACTGAAACATTTCATTTGTCTTTTTCTGGCTAACCACTCCCAACTTTTTACTTTCCGATTGGCCAGACCTCTACAGACCTGTCAGAGGCAGAGCGAAAGGCAGACCTTAGTGTTTGAGTCCTGCACCTTCATTATGTCATGAAAGATTTCGAAGAGATCTTTCTATAAAGACCTTATCATTTCAGTAAGACTTGTGATGAACTTGAGGTCTCTTTCTCTTTTAAGAACGGATCATTTTGAGCAGTTTACGGACAGATTCAAAAATTTATCCAACATGAAAATGTAGGGGTTTGAAGCTCAGCACACATTTAGTACGAACAACCTGCATTGATACTTTGTGTCCATGTCCAAAATAAGAGAATAAGAGAAATACCCTACCTTTACGTGGTTTTAGGGATGAAGACCTGCTGCTGACTTTAAACGCACATTGAATTATATAGAATACCCTGATTCTGCAAACCAGTATGATTTACAAAAAGCTGAAAATGGGCACAGCTCTGGTTTGCTTTCAGCCATTACTTAAGTTTTGCTATGAAAGATGTTGTATTGCTTGGCAAAATGTTCCGGATGAAACTGTTCGTGAAACTAGTTGCCCAAAACAGACAGTTTCAATGCATCCTGCTCATTTAATACATGTCGACATACTTAATGTGTGTGCCATCATCATAAGCGGTTAACGTGTATAATGATCTGCTATGAACAGAGCTTTACACTACCTGATTTTCTCAAATGCAGCAGCTTTTAGCCTGATTTCTCAGGCTACAGATCAGCCAAAATTTCACTGGTTGCATAAACATGAAATTTATGGGTTGTTATTGAAAAAAAAATGGTTATAAAATAATTCCCACTGATTCCTGTACTAAGCAGGACATTTAACAGATGGAGAAAACGTGTCTTATAGAGTGAAATCTCTGAAGGCATCACTGTTCCTGACCTACTTTGAACATATCTTTGGCATTTTCAACAACATGTTCCACATTTTGGCCAAAACACACTGATACATATCTGTCTGCCAATGAGCAAATATTGGCAGATGAAACAGACCGACAGATTTATAATGTCAAGTACAAATCTGTGATTTTTACTCTGGTGGCCAAACTACAGGAGATAGCATTGGGATAAACGTCCTTCAACAAAACAATATATAAAATGCAACTTATAGATTAAACCTGATTAATAAACCTGATTGAATCTGATTAACCCTTAAAAACCTACCATACCAAGTCTGCCAAACATATCTTTACATGCTGTAGTGTCATTTTTTTTTTATTAAGCTCTTGTTTAATATAAATACAATCTTTATAACCCAACATTTCATGAAATATATAAACCTATGTCCAGAATAAACAGATAAATTGCTAAAAAGTTCAACTGCATTAGTACACAGAGACAGTGCTCTGGGACGTATCGAGATTGCAATATTAAAGTGAAACTCCCCCAAAAGATTTATTTATCCATCTTATCTGGTTTAAAATCTACTGCCAATCAAAACTTAATACATATATTGTAATAGTGCCTCTTTGTAAGGCCTTCTGATCATGTTCCCTTTGTCTTAACTAGTTAATATATTAATTCAGATAGATGAGATGAGTACTAACTGTCGACAGCACAATAAAATAAGGAGGGAGTTAAATATAAAATGCTGTTTCACCACTAGCACCAAAAGATGCAGTGCTGTAAAGACAAAAATATTGTGTTGACACTTCAAAAACTTATTAGAGTGCCCTTTGCAAGCACAGCTAAAACTGCAATCTCCCCTTATAGAGAGAGTGTCATACTTTCTCATATAGTAAACATGGCCATAAAGTTACAATGCTTTATGTTAGTACAGAAACATGCAGACTTTTTAATGTCTATATTTGATGCAGATTTTCCTGAGTCTGTCTGTAAAATGCTCAAAATGGTTCATTCCAAATAAACGAGATGACGTGATTAAATGATGAGGTCAATGTGTAAGGATCTCCTAACTGGTAAATGGCACAATTGTAGGCTGTGCCTCAAAACACCGCAGACAGCTCTTAGCTCTGACAGGCCTCTAGGGGGGTGGCCAATCAGAAAACAGGGTTTGTGGAGCTGGGAACCTTGAGGAGACAACAGTTTAAACAAAAAAAATCAGCTAGAGGCTTGTTTTTTTTAAACAGGTAAGAAGCAAAATCGGATCATTTTTTATTGTAGTGAATCACAAAAGGATACTATGCCAGTACCAGAGGGACAGCACAATAGAAAGCACTATGTCCAACTCTTACACCACATTTTATGTAACTTGCCCATTCAATTTTTTTAGCCAAAGACACTATATGATACAAAAAGAAAGGAATGAACTTAACACTCATTGACCTCACTTCACATGAATACGATTAATCAGGGTATTAAAAGAAGTAATTTATTAACCTAAAGGTCTAAATGCTGCTCTCCATCCCAAGCTGCTGTTAATGGCACAGTAAATGACCTCGTTCAACGTCACACTGCCCTTTGGAAACTAGCTCAGAGTGAGATTTTATAAGTCATGAATAATGCACTACACTGAACTCCTTTTTCCCCAAATAGAAACTACATCTCTCTCAATCTTTGTTTCGTTCAACTAGATGCAAAAATACACTGGCATGGATTGGAACAAAGCATAAGCAGGGGAGGTGTGTTTGAGTCATGCTCCAGTTAGAGCTGTGGGAGTCAAATATCTGCTGCATGGAGCCTCAGCAGGTCCAGAGGTTGAATGTTTTGCCCGTTTACTCCTGGATCTCATTCCTTGTCTGGTCTCAGCGCACCGTGTTTACTATACCCCTGTGTGTGTGCGTGTGTGTGGACATTAATAGTCAAACTTGAAACTTAGGTACGTCTCTCTTCAAGCCCTGGTACCACCTGGCACAGGACACTTTTCCTTGCGCCCCACTCCAGTCCACTGGCCTCTCAGGCTTGCTTAACACAAACTCTCCAGGCTATTAAAACCCCCTTTACTGTTGCTGAATGACCCACTCCATTGTTTTCCTCAAGCCCTGTAAAAGCAGCCAGAGAGGGTCTGCAGCAGCTCCTTATTGGAAACCACAGGCACACAAAAAGGCCAAAGAAAAAAAGAAGAGGAAGTCAAGCTGTCACTTCTGTTTACTTCTCCTGCATAGAGAGCATTTTCCCTGACATTTTCTTAGTACCGATACATTGTTAATGCTGTGTTTGCTGTGCTCGGTAAAATAGCAGTGCTGATGGGTAAAACATTTAACGATTCAGGAATTTTCCTGAACCTTTTGGCCAGCAAAAATGCACACATGCTGCAAGATTTAAGGCCTGTATATCTTGTATATGTAGAAGGCTTGTTATTCCAACTTTATAGTACACATGAGGTTAAACAGGATTTTCACTGCTACTGCTGTTCCTTATAAAAGAAAATGCCTGAGAAGGAACATGTCTGGAATATTATTGCAGTTTTAGCATTTACAGGGTGCAAAGAATGGTCTGGCACCAGCTCGTCTCAGAGAGGTATGTATCAGGTATTTATAAAATGGAAATAGTTTGCTCATGTAGATTTAAATGTACAGCAGGGAAATTTCATAGTGGGCTAACAGGGAACCTTTGCAGAGCTTAATAGTCTTTTTGTTTGTCACACACCACAAACACCTCTCACCTTTCTTTTCTTTCTGCATCTCTGGGCTTCGTTGTCTGTCAGCAACTTTTTCTGTTTGGCTGTTTGAAGTAATAACGTAAAGAAGGAGGAGTGGCAAAAGAAACACAGAGTAGTAAAGTCATGTTTTTCTTTTTACAGTCACACCTCCATCCTGCGCAGCCCTGGTCAAATCACTTATAGTCTGAGCACCTGCAGCTGTTGTGCAAGCACTTGTGGTTAACTTGTAATATGACTCTCTCAGGACACGAATAACAAAGGATGACCGATGCACCTGTGCAGGGTTTGTCCTATGATTAACATGAGCGTGTTGTCATTAGCAACCTCGAACGGGAAAATACTGGTCAAGCTTCGTGTTTCCTGTCTGTGGGTGTGTGAAAGTGTACCTGGGGCAGTCTTTCACAGTCTCCGGTTCGGAGGAAAAAAACACATCATGTTATCTCTGGCTGTACCAGTAAATGACTCACTGGGAAAGATGTTCCACGGTGAAAGACAGCTGATGGTTCTTTTCAGCCTGTTTCTTTTTTTGGGGGGCCGATTTGTTATTTTAATCTTCAGATGCCTTTATTCTTATATTATACTGTTGTCAATTTAGATCATCTCACCAGACTGTTTGAATTTCTTCCATATATATATATATATACATATTAATGCAATCAACAAATGTGGATCATTGGAATATACATAATTTGAACTATGAATGGTCTGTAGATCATATTTTTGGTTCTATCAATCTGATTTTAAAGACCGTGTGAGGACTTTTTAAGTGATCTTGAAATTGTCTCACTTTTGGACATTTGCCTGTTTGTTAGAATTAGATTATCAGCCCTAAAATTTGTTATTTCTAAATTATTTTCCTAAGTATGAGTTGTCTGGTCAGACTTAAACTGAATATACCAGGACTTATCTTTACATTTTTGCATGCTGTAGTGTCATTTGTTTTGCATTCAACTCTTGTTTTACATAAATAAAACCCTTGTCCCAAACTTAAATAGAACATATAGGCTTGTGTCCAGATTAAACAAATAAATTACTAAAAAGTGCAATAAAAAAAATAACTGATTTTCAAAAAATTAATTTTCCAAATTCAGAAATGTCACTGCTGTATCCCTCTGAAGTGTAAACGTAGAATAACCTGTGACTTTATTTGTACCCATAAGAAGATTTCTGTTGCACAAAGATGATAATGGCATTCGCTTTGTCATGTAGACACACAGCTACAACATAGGTTTAGCTCATGCTTTTCTTATTATAACGTACATCGCAACCTGCATCCAGCAGTTATACTGCTATTCAAACTTGGGAGTCTATACATGAAATGAAGAGCCAGGTTATGTTTGTTCTGCTTGGTGAGGTTGGAGTTGGTAGATGAGCACTGGTAGGACATAACAATGATTCGCTGACAGTACAGACATGTCTCAGAGCGCTGGGCTGTGGGTAAAACTGGACAGATAGTCTGTTCAACCTGTATACACTAAAGTTGGCTTGTTGTCACGTTTCAAACAACAATTAGCGGTACAGAACTTAAAATAAATAAATTACCTTATCACTTGTAATGCTATAAATCACATTATCTACAAGTATATACGTCAGTGCATGAGAAGAACACTTTCACAGAAGAGCATCACATTTCTTCTAATTTTTGTTTTAGTGAAAGGTCTGTCATCTTAAGAGCCTGAACTGTTTGTCGTTAAACCATCATCACTTTACAATCGATCATCACTGAAACTAAGCTGTCTCCTCTCTCTAGAACGATAACGATCTCCTCAAATCTGTTTATCTCTGAGTTGTTTATTCTACTGGAGACTTAAAGCCCAAAAACACCACAGGCAGTTACACACACAGTTGTCTCAGTTATGCGTGTGTGTGTTCTGCTGCGTTCCGGCCGATAAGCCCTCGATTGCCTGCAGCGTTGACTCAGTAAAGGCCAGTCGAGCCTTGTCAGTGTTCGCTGCCGGTCCTGCTAATGGCCCATTCCTCTGGTTACTGTGGGACACGACCAAAATCAACCTCAGGACAGTCTCACAGTCCAACTGCTCTGCACGCTGCAGAAATTTCCTCAGATTAGGAAGTCTTTTAGCTGAGGAAACAAATAGCATAAGTGCTGATAGGGCAAGAAACCAAAATGTATTAATTTTAACAAGTGCCACACTGAACCACACCCCAGCAACAGTGAATGTGTTAGGGCTGTTTGTGTAAGTGCTGACTCTTATTGCCTCCACACTGATGACAGAAAGATGAAATAGGCCATATAACGAGACAAAATCCTCCACCAGTAAGCAAAGACACTTATTTACCCAAATGTCACTTCCTTGATTTAAATGTCTCTGACTAAGATACGAATAAATCAGTCCAGATGTACAGTTTTTGCAGAGCTCCACCTTCAGCAGAGCAGGTCTGGCAGCTCTCCATGTACCACACTGTATGCTCTGATGCAGTGCTGCAGAAAATGTTGACTCAACTCTCTAAAAACATCAGGCAGAACAAAGAGAGACTGTCTGGTCAACATCCAGGACCAGAGAGCAGTGAGCACCTTACTAATCCTGATGTCAGAAGTAAACTCAACCAACTCACAAAACACTCTTATGCAACCAGTTTGACGGACCCGTTGCTGTGACCATGTGGGAATACAGTTTCAGTAACCTCTTCCCACTTAGTGTGCACAATATCCACTTTATTTTGTGACAACTTCACGCTTGAGGACAAGTGAGGCAGAGAAAATAACGAGCAGCCAGAAGAGAAAGTGTGAAAGTAAGAGAGAGATAAGTAACAGTTGTCTGGTCTTCTCTCTCCTGACAGCCCGGACTCTTTGCTAACTCACTCTGACATTCTGGTTCATACATGTCACTCATCCTTGCCTTGGGGTGACAGGCCGTATGTAACAGTGCTCAGACTTTTCAGAGCACCCATGTGTGCACTTAAAACCATCTACCCTGTATGTATGTGCTAAAATCTTCTGCCAGACTCTGAATCACGCTCCTCCTCCCCCAGCACTCTGACTCACACCTACAGCAGCCTCATGTCTATTCTTCACAGTATTCATTTTCTCTCTCTTTACACACACACACACACACACATATCGACATTTTGTACTTACACTCTTCACTCGTCTGAAATGTGCAAACAGATTTGAGACAGGGGTCAAGGCAAGGGAGCTGATAGCCACCTGCTGGTCCTTAGAAACAGGCTCCAGGCTGCGTGGTGGGGGGTGGCGGGAGAATAATTAGTCCACTTTTAGCTCTGAACTAAAAACAGAAAAGATCAAATCAAATGCTTTCATGAAGCACTCCTTTCAAACTCAAAAATGCTGTATTATTTCCACATAAGATGGATCATTTAGAAAGTGACTGCAGACTGGTCACACGTACTGGTAGGGTCCGAATCCAACCAGCCAGCCCAACCACTGGTCTGACAAGGCCAGCTTTATGGAGTGAGCTGTCACCTTTATAAGTGTGCCAGGGTTTCAGAAATCCATCCAGTCGGGTGTCTGAATATCAGAGGCGCCCAGCAACAAAGAACTGCTTCATAGAAACAGGAAATAACAGTGACAAAGAGAGCCTGTTGATGAGAGACACTGATCTGCCTAAAAAGAGACGCAGTTATATGTTCTGATGATGCTAGTCAAATACTGGAAACCAGCTTATCAGTGTTGTGAAGCCTCATTTTTATGTGTTTCTTCACAGGTCATATAGTTTATGGTCAAAGTCTCATTTCCAAACAGCAGGGATAAGAAGCTCATTTTTCTGCACTGATCTTCACTGAGAGTAAATCAGAACCAATCTAAGAAGGCTCCTGTATGCCACTTGTGTTTGTAATTTATTATATGTGTGCATATTTATCTATCATACACAAAAGAGAGAAAATTGAGGGAGAGCATTGGTGTTTGAGCTTCTGAGAGATGAAGAGAAGAAAGTGCAGCTAAGGAAAATAAAATGGTGACACGGAAATAAGATAATATTTTGTCTGTTTGAATGTCCATGTCTCTGCACAACATTTAGAAATATGGCAGGTTTTGTTCATTTGCAGAAGTCACACCTCTTCCTGTCTTCTGCCGCATATATGTCTCTCTGCCTGCTCCATCCTCTGTCACAGCCAGCTCTGCTAACTCTCCTTGTTCATTAACTAATAAGGAAATAATGTTTAACTAAATCCTTTTAGCATCTCTTAAAGGTGTGCAACTCAAAGCAGGGATTTTCTGTTTTGCTTTTTGATGTATTATGCTGTGTAAAACAGTGGGAAGCCTCTCTTTTTTCCATGTAGATGTTTGAAGGCTGAACAGATGTGCTACAGATTACAGTGTTGTCTTAGAATCTTTTTTGGTGTTGTCCTTAATTTGTGTATTATCAAATATTAGCTAATATATTGGCCATTTGGGCCTTGTTAACGTGATCAGTATTCATATGAATCTCCCAATTGCATTAAATTCAATTCCCCATAACAAGGCCTTGAATGAACTTTCTTACGAAAGCATGCCTTTAATTTTAGAAATCATGATTGGATTTACAAGGAAATGTTTGGGGAGTGTGTCTACAGCAACTCGGGATTTTGGTCAACATAATTCAAAACGCTTATTGACAAAGAGTCTCTCTTTTTAATTCAGTTAGTTGAAATTGAGTTGAAAACTTGCCTGCCTGACTTTTCCCCCTTATCTTATTTCCTTTTTTGTTCAGATATTTTTCAGGCTGCTTATTTTTATCCAGAGAGGACAGGACCGTGTATAGAGCAGGGAGGGACACGTGGGAAGGAGGACGCAGGTGTGATGCAAAGCTGGGTCACCTGCTCGAGGGCTTTACTCATGTGGTGTGTGACCCGACCACCAGGTCACCCCACACCCCCAATTCAATGCACAGCACTTCATGTGTTATTGGGAATTGACCGTAGACAAACACATCTGTGTCTTCAAATGCCATGCTGGACTAATAACATGAAATGTCATCCAGCTTTAGACCAACACATGAAATGTCCCCTCTGTACACACACGTACACAAAATGCCAGATATAAGGTTTTTCACACTTCCGTGCAGTCTTCACCCTCTTGTGTAACTGAGTTTTTTTGAAAAACACAGTTTCACACGACCAGACACACACACAGATGATGTGCTGAGAGTGTGAAGTCTGCGTGGTTACATAGCTGTCTATTTTAATAGAATTATAATGAAAACATGGCAGGTGCTCCTCTGTGAATTTGGGCTGCATCTGCTGTTCTTTTGCTGGGCAACAACGCCCCCATCCTCCCCCCTCTCTCTCTCTCTCTCTCTGGATGTGCTTGTGGAGGAGGATGAGACTGACAGCGTGCCCAGGGAACGGGAGGAAAGAGTGAGGAGCCCTTCCTGAGCTTTAATCATTGTAGAAGATATCTGGTGTGTAATTTGTTCTGGGTGGCTCTTAAATAAAACCCCTCAGTTTGCCCACCGCCTCACAATCAGACACACAAATGTTAAACTGCTGTTGGGGCTGAATGGGGGGGAGGCAACCTTTGATATCCTCCTCTATGACAGACTGCGACACCTGTGGTGCACAGATTAAAACTCAGATCAGTCTGGACCTCTTATATTTGCAGTGTGCAGCGGTTCTTCTTATCGTGGAACAGCTGTTTGATGTTATCTTCAGCAGATAGTCTCTTAGTCAGCCAGCCACAGCACAGGCAGCTCCAGGAAGGACGCCGCCCTGCTTGAATGTGGCTGCGTTGCGTTTCATCTACTCCCTCACTAAAGCTTGTTCTCCTCTGGGTTACTCCTGCAACTCTTGGAGATTATTCCGCCTTCATAAAGTCTTTTTGTTTCGAAACTCCAGTAAAAAGCAGTTTTGTTAATCGAAGTTTGGATTTCACATTTGTCCATGCCAAAAAAAAATGAATCATGCAAGGGAAGTATTTAACAGTGCTACTCCTTCATGTTCACTTTGATCACATTATTAAATACTGCAACAAATTACCTTATTACACAACAGTTGGTTGTGTAACAAAGACAAAAAACAGTGTCCTTCTCTAAAAACTGAGAAGTCTTAACTTCAGATCAAACTCATTTTTAGCACCCACAGTTTCTTATGCAAAGACCAAGTATTGTCCGTGAAAACTGCAGGAAGGAAGGGCCTGTATTTATATTACAATGGGTCAACAGAGTTGGAAAAGCCTGTAAGTCCTGATGGAAGCCAGCTGTTTCATGTAAACACACTGAAATTTAGAGACACCGAATGCAAACTTTAACAATAACCTGCACAGAGATGAATGTTTGAGTTTTCCATCTTTTTCCAATAAAACTATCGTCAGTATTTATGAAAGAAAACCAAATAAAATATATTCAATGTCTCTTGAAGGCATGGCTCTTTTTTTTACCTTACCTCATATATCATAATCAGACCTGTTTCAATGCTACAATTTCATTTAGCAGATGCTTTTGATCAAAGCAATGCACAACACAAGCAAGAACTTCACTTCAAATGAAGACCTTCACTCTAGATAAATAAATAAAAACCTGACAAAACTGCACATCAGCTGCCCAACAGCAAATATATGACAAAGTTTGAGATTTTGTTCCCTCATTAATAGGTAGCACACTCAGTTTTAAAACATTAAGCCAATTTATTTTTCTACTTGTTTATCTTATGGGGAAAAAGCCTATGGATCAACAAGTTGGTAACACACATACAAGGGTCCAGTCATGGCTAATTTGTCGCCCCTGTCCCTGGTTTAAGTTCCAAGATTAAGATATGACAAAAGTTAAAGACACACAAAAGAGTTGATGTGTGCAAGGACTTCAACAAGCATGAAGACAAACAGAAACCAGATATATGGAAGTGCAAATAAGTGCAGTTCCTCAGCTATCGACTTGAAGCCGGCTGCAAAAACAATGAAAGACAATATGTTTTACTGTAACCCTGCTGACCTTTCTCTCTCCGTCTTTCTGTTTCCCCCCAGGACAGGAGAGCTTCAACGCTCGCTCCCTGGCACTGCAAGCCCAGAAGAAAATCCTCAGCAAGATGGCAACCATGGTCGTGGCCAACATGTTAACGGACGACACCAGCAGTGAGATTTTGGATGAGCTCTACAAAACAAGCCGGGAGTTCACCAAAAGCAAGAAGGAGGCCCACAAGATCATCAAGGACGTCATCAAAATCGCCCTGAAGATCGGCATCCTGTACCGAAACCACCAGTTCAGCCCAGATGAGCTGGACACCGTGGAGCGCTTCAAGAAGAAGATGAACCAGGCAGCCATGACAGCAGTGTCGTTCTACGAGGTGGAGTACACCTTCGACAGGAATATTCTGTCAGAGCTCCTGCTGGAGTGCAGGGACCTGCTTCATGCCCTGGTCGAGCAGCATCTGACCGCACGCTCGCATGCACGCATTGATCACGTTTTCAACCATTTTGCCCACGGGGAGTTCCTGGCCGAGCTGTACGGGGATGGAGAGGACTACAGACTCTCTCTGAGGAAGATCTGCAACGGCATCAACAAACTGCTGGACGAAGGAACGCTTTAACCTCCCACACCTGACCCCCGTCACCTCTAGCTGTCTCCTCTTGCCAGTCTCTCCTGCTGCCTCCCTCTATTTCCTCTCCCCTCGCTCACCCATGACTGTTCATATCCTCTACCTTCTTTGCTCTCTCTTCTGTTTCTTTTTCATCCATGAAGCTAGTTGTAATATCCTGCTGCTGTGGTTCAATGAGGGAATCTTTTGGACTGTCTTTCTCTTCAGTGGATCAGTGCAGCACACTGGGACAGCCTGTATCATATTATATGCATTAAAGCATTCCAAGTCATCCTCTCTCTGTGCTCTCAAAACTGTACTGTACCAATGGCCAAAAAGCATTTGTTAGGTATATTTGGTTATGAAGATAGTGGTGGTAGTGATCAGTCTCTCACTTGGTTTGTATGTGTGTGTGCACATTCGTTTGTATGGGATTCGCTTGAAAATGTGCTTGTTTGTATATAAGAACAGCTATGACATGGTGTGTATTATGTATCTGTGTCAATCTTCTCTACAAGTGTGTGACACTTGTCTTTTATTAAAGATTTCTTGAAAACATTACATCACATTTCTTCCTGAAACAATACCTTTATGTAAACATGGATGATGGAGTTATTTATTCTTGTAGGCAGTCTGACTGATACATGTGTCAAAATGAAAAAGTGGTGTAAACTCAAAGTTCCATGACAACTGTCTGCACTGGATTTTTGAGTTTTGAGGCAAACTAAAAATGAATTTGAAACAAGTGATATGTTTTTGTTGAGGTAACGAATGATTCATATTTAATGTAACTTTAAGTATTGTTTTTTACATACTCACAATTCAGAAAATGAAAACAGGAGCAGGATTCAATCCTCTGACAATTACTTTACCATGAGTCACATCCTCCCCACCAACTTGCACACCACAAACTCATCAGCTCATGATCGGGTGAGCAAGTTAAAAACGATTGTTTCAATACAATACTCAAACAAAAATATTTTCCTCTACGGCAATTAAATCTACACAGAACAGGAGAGATGCTCTCACATGCAGGAAACTTAAAATCTAAACAAGACCCCTGCCAAAGTATACTCAGAGAATTTAGTTAACCTATGATTTGAAGTTTTTCCATTTTAACTTGTGAAATGAGAGCAATTACTATACACACCAAATGCAATAAATGTAGTCGAAATAACTACTCTGAGTAAGAATTTCACACAATAAAACATTTTTTGTGTACTCAACTAATAAAAAAAATCATTTTTAGGCGGACAACTTTAAGCTTTCATTTCAACAGTGCATTTAAATTAAACTGGAACAAGATTTTGTTTCCTTTTTCAGGGAGTAACAGACACCATAATGGAGAATACATGGATGGCTCTGATGGGGAAAATTAGTCACAAATGGAGCATGAAGCCTCCACTTTCTGTCTATTTGACCCACGTGCATGCCAGGCATACATTTGCAAACAATAAATCGGAAATAGGAAGTAAAATCTGACAGGTTTTATTCCTGGTTCATTATGCCCTCTGGTCTCTTCTGCTCTCCAGTCCAGGAAAACATGGAGGCAGTGGCTTGGTTGGACTCCAGCTGGGTTATTTTGGCAGCAAAGGGAGAAGAAGTATAGTTTTATGGCTCTGTCTCCTCACAGACAGACCACCCACCCAATGAGCAATGGCTGATGTATTCACTGCCAAGAGAACACACTTGAATCGAGTTATGTGGTTATACTCCATTTAAATGTAAGGACATTGAGAGAAATGCAGCCAAATGATCATTAATTAATTATAGTGGTGCTCTGTTCGTTTTTATCTCTGGCGGGTTCCAGCTGTCTGAGTCAGAAATCCTAAACATAGAAGCATAATTGTAAATGGGAGCTATAATTTGGTCACAGATTTATGCATTTTGTTATTGTTTTTCCTGCAATAGTTATTCAGGAAAACAAAAATATATCACTAAAGGGTAATGTACTGGGTTAGGGGTGGTTGTACAGGACCCTGACACGACATGGGGGGGGGTTCTGTCCACTTTGAATCTCGGTACAGTGTTTGTTTTTTGAGTTATTTGGGGAGATTTTTTGCCTTTAATTGGAGAGGACAAAACAGTAGATTTTACAACTTATTTAGACAATAACCAATACCAATACTCTTTTTTTCTGCACACCTTATTACAGAGATCATCAGCTCTCTTCCGTATCAGAAAAAAACAAACAATAAAATGGGGCATATTCTTATCACATTTGCTATGTAGTATGTATTTGTGCAAGATATTTATTACATCTAATTTTAATGGTTCGAAATGCTTAAAAATAGTCCCTCAGTTTTGACAGTCAGTAGTGTTTTTGTAGCAATGGTACTTGGAGGTTACATTACATCAAACTGGACATTTTTGTTCATGTTAAGCCCAAGCATCAGCACTTCTTTACCTGCATTTCTGCTCCTGGTACTTAAGATGCCAGCAGCAGATTTTGACCAAGGATATAAAAGACTCTGTTTTGGTGTTTCTGTCAATAAACATCTCCATATTTAAAACTCCTTCCCCAGAGTTAAAACAGTTTCTGAGCCAAAGGAAAGAAAAACAGTCCCTCAAACATCTTCAGGGGTCATTTTCTGAAACTTTACAGAGTTCCTCTGAGGCCACAAATGACTTTATACAACAACTGTCAGATGTGCTGCTGAGCAGGACCACCCACTCAACACAAACAAAACAAATTTTACATAATACAGAAATTTCTCAGGGCTGGCGGGATAAAATGTCCCACATCTTAATGAATTTAGGGTGCTGCAGCCCAAAGCACAAAGGATAGGGGAAATTAAAGCGACTACAAAGAAGGTGATGAAAGAGATGCTAAACTGTTGATAGCATTACCTGGAGGTCACACGTGAATGGGGACCTGTTCTGTAAAATGTCCCAGAGGAGCAGAAGTGTTGATTCACTCCCTGCAGCTGCTGGAAAGAGGAGAAAACAAGTAACAGTGAAGCTGGTTCCACTGATCACAAGGAATTAATGACTTAGTCAGGATCTGCAGTCCCATTTCAGCCACAAACATATTTCACTGGCCTAGTATGGAGAGGTAAACATGTATGAGGGTCCCATGTATTCTGTACAGTCTTCTGTTTGTTCTTTGTGGGTTTCTGAGGACAGCGTAGACCTCTAGTGGTGAAAAGCCTCCTAACACAGATGAAAAGTTTACTGTGTTATGTTTCCTCAAGATGACAGGTTTCTATTCATAAATAAATGTGCCTTTCTTATAAAAAAACACATAAGTTGCTTGGATAAATCCTTATAAATGAGACTTCACTTTCTGATAACGTGCTGTTCAAAGAGAACAAAGACGCCACTTCAAATGTGACGTGTTTATTTACACAAGCCTGGGAAACAGATTTTAATCTGAGCCTAAGAATGGATCAGCATGATCTCACAGGGGTTATTTTTTCTATAAACCAAAGGTTTCTTCAAAGAAAAGCTAACCAAATAAATTGTCCTCCTTAAAGATGTAGAATGCTGTAAATAGACAAACTATCACAAGCCCCCTCTTCCCCTCATTTTGCTCGGGTATAAATCAGTCACTGCCTCCCTCTTTGAAGTACTACAAACAGCTTGCCTTTGGGCCTGATATAAACAGAAAACTCATGTCCTTCCATCTCTGCATTGTTCCCTGGAGACACTTTCTGTTTAGAAGTTCCCAAAAGGGAGACAGGCGACTGCAGAAAAACACAAATAAATACCATTTCAACAGCACGAGGCACCACAGTGCTCCCCAGACACAAACAATGACTCCCATATCTCTGAGTTAGGTTCACATTAGGCCAGGTGCTTATCACAAACTTTTAAAAACTTTAATTGCCGACTTCCAGGAAGTGTTTTATGACATAGTATGCCTAAAACATTCTGTGGGAAACTTTTGAAAGTTTTATACAGTCTCTGAAGTGTCACACCTGTTGTGTACTGATTAGGAAGTCTGTCGTGTAACTAAGGGCCAGATCAACCATTAAGGCAGTTGGGCGGGTGATCGGGAAACTTTTATTTTGATAGGGCCCACAGAAAAAAAAGAAAAAATCTAATCTCACTTTGCTTTTAGCCTGTGAAGGGGGTCCTTTTCATAGGCCTTCGTTGCGTAAAAATTTGAGTATTTCTAAACACAAGTTGAGTCGGATTGGAGCCCACGAGAAAAAAAAACACTCAAATACTGATGGCAGAGACTTGTTTTATATGGAACCATCAGTCAAAGCTTACACATCCATACTTATCCACACACCACAGACCAACTTCTGACTGTTCCTCAGGTCATCTGATCCTCGCAAACTTGTCTCTGCTCAATATCAACTTTTCTCCCCATTTTAAAATGCTTTTACTTATATATTTTGATCATTTGCCACTGGTAACTAGAAGAATAAGGAATTTCTGTAAATATGGGAAACTGTGGTGTGGGTCGAATGGGAAAATGTTCCTATAGAGGTGATAAACAGTAAAAACACAAACAGTCATTGTACTACAGTTTCATTTCATGTTAATCTTGTTAGATCCCACTTATACTATATAAATTGGAATCACATTTTTACAACATGATAACAATTTAAGCTCTATTTTACTGCCTCAATAAGAAAAGTCTATCTGTCTTGAGCACATTGAAAGCACATTGAAATCTGGATGAATTCCTGAGGTGGTTATGGACAGCTGAGGGGTGTTAATGATAGTGGATCTTAATTTTGGATTTGTTGAATTTCGTCACTAAAAAGCCATTTCCCCCCCAGGGATCAATAAAGTATTTCTGTTTCTGATTTCGAGAACTGAATCTGATTAAGACCTGAGTGCAATTAGAGACACAGTCACTGTTTATAGTTGTGTTTTTAATTGGCAACAGGGGTCAAGAAGTCTGATTCAATCCCATTTATCTCGCCAATGGATTAAGTTTGTTTGTAGTGGAGTGGAAAATGGGAGTTTTGAGTGCATGTTGTCATTTTGTCAAAAGAGAAGCATGTAATTACAGCTATCGAACACTAGAGGTCAGTAGCACAAAGCCTTTTGTGTAAAGTCATAGACTCACCAAAGACTGAAGAGGATCATTAATAAAAATCTAATACCAGAGATTGGCTGTAAATATGGTTGAATAAATCAAAGTAAAGCTGAAAGCTTTGACGCACATCCTCAGACTCTCCTGTCCGTTGATCCATTTAGTGATTAGCTGGGCTGATGTTTCTTAGAGGTGCCCTTTGGTGTTCTTACCACACTGAGTATCTGATAGCCCTGCTCTTGGCAGCTCTCCTGTTCTTAGAGTGCTGAGAAAGCAAGCAGACATCAGGAAGTAAAGTCATCCTACAGACATCCCAAGCTGCACTGCACAGGACAGACAGTGATGGAGCAAATCTATGCAAAGGTGTTTGAGAGGTGTTTTATGTGTGGCATGTTTAAATAGAGGTTTTTGTGCTATAAAAAGGTCAGTTGTGTTTTTTTAACTGGCTTAATTTATCTAAATTTCTGTATCTTAACAGTGTTCTAAATATAGCACGCATAATTGCTGAATCAATATTTTATCTACTGGCAGAACTTCCACAGTGCATCATGGTTTTATAACTTCCTGATCTGACTTCAGGCTTTTCAACAACACTAAGAAAATAATGTGACCCTGATTATAACATGAAAAAATAAAAACTCCTGGTTGTTATTCTTACACAACCACATCATATTTGTTAAAACATGTAGAGGACTGACAGGCTGTTTACTGACAAACAGCCAAAATTTCAGGCCCACATCTCACCTACACAGAGTTTCAATCATGTCTTATTAAACCTTTCATCATGTTTGTGGAGGTGTGTACGAACTCAGCTGAACTGACCTTTCCTAACTTTTCTGTTTACAGATTCAGACTGTTTTTGTTGTTTATGCAACCTGTGGTACTGATGGGTCTTTTTCATCATAAGCAAATTAGTTATTAGAATTATATTATGATATTTGTTGGAAATTCTGAGATTTTTGAGCTCCAGAAATGTATAAACATTTTGTGTGTGTGTGTGTGTGTGTGTGTGTGTGTGTGTGTGTTTTAATTCTTTGGTATCCATGCTGTGAAAATGGTGTTGCATGAAGTCATATTGTGTTCTCTGATACTGTTTTAATGTGTTGCATTATACCAAAAATTTCAAATCTACCTGCAAAGATGAGACATACAAACTGCTTCTGGTTCAAAGCTAGAAAACAGTGTTACTAAATCTCATCAGGGTGATACTAAAAAAAAAGCTGCACTCCTACGCACTGTGCGGGGAAAAGAACTGATAAACAGCATTGAATAACAGGTAGAATTACTGAAAGCTGTGATACACAGTGAATAACAATTGTTTTTGAGTTGTAAAGTAAAATCTATTTGTATGACTGCTCTGAGAATAGCATCATCCAATCAGTGACCGGGATGCATTTTAATCTCAGACATCCGGATTTCATAAATCGGGATTAACAGTCATATGTCACGTGGTTTACTCTCTGTGAGTCTCACTCTCCACTTCAACATTTCCTCTTCGGGATGTTTTTCTGTCTGTGCGCACAAGGATTTAAAGGGAAATCAAATTTCAACAGACTTTTAAGCCTTTGTAACAGTCATTCGCCTACCTTCTGTTATTCTTCTCTCTCTTTGGAGACTGTAAACCTCATTTTGTCAGGAGTTTGACTCTGAGACCTGAATGGGTCACTTGGAGCTGAATCTAATAACCTCTGATTCATCCACACGAGGCCTGAGTCTACATCTAATTACCACCAGACTGGCCTTGTGAAGGAAAGAGGTCATAAATCTGGCCCTAATATATCTCCTCCCTCGTTTATGTGCCTAATTGTTTGGCGTTTTAATGACGGTTGCTATTGACCGACAGGTGGAAGAAATACGAGCGTGACGCAAGTTTGTGACGCACGAAATGGGCGGGGATTTCTGCAAAAACGCTGCGAAAAGTGGTCAACAAGAGGTATCATTTACTGCCATGCAAACAAGGAAATAACAGGTAAAAAACCTTATGAGAACAGGTATTTATAATGCAACTTTGAGTGTGCGGAGAGAATCATTTTTGAGTGTTATTCTCAGTAGAATCAAAGTGTTCAAATTCACAGATATGTGAACTTATTTTCTAAAAGTTTTTTTTCTTTTATTATTCTAAACCTGAGCAACTGAACTCAAGAGCTGTCCTTGTACAGTGGTGGCCAAATGGTGGTTAGAAGACCTGGAAGATCTGACAATATTTCCTTTTTTTCTGCTTCTAACAGGTTTTATTTCATGAGTGATTCTGTATTTAGGGATAAATTTCAAATCCTCGTGAAAAACTTATATTTCACTTTACTTTAACACATGAAGTCCATTCCATTACTTCCTTAGCAGAAAAAAGTAAAATTATATATATAGGAATTTGCAGTTCAGGTGCTGATTTCTTAAATGTCAAATTTGCCCTTCAAAATGAACACTACTACACATGTTTCTCTTTCAATTTGATTTTAGTGTTGTTTGTTCGAAAATAATAATTAAAACATGGCAAAGCTGTAAAAACAGATCAATCAAAATAATTAATACAGATAAAATTATTCACCTTGTATGTTTCCAAGACATCTGTCAACTTTTACCCAACGAAAAGAAAGAAAGAAAGAAAGAAAGAAAGAAAGAAAGAAACTGTAAATCATCAGTTGTGCACTCTTAAGTTACATGACTCAGATTATTTGAGGTCACATCCACTCATACATGCACTCACATTTTTTGGCCAGCTGTGTTATCAACATTTTCTTGTGGACTTAATTTAGATTTTAAAATGACCAAAATTTAAAGAACATGTACAGTAACATGAGCTTAATGAAGTCAGGAGGTGTCAAGGTCTGTAGTTAGCGCAAGAGCCAAAAATGGAGAAAATGTCAACTGTTACCCACCACTAAAGTTTGTGTTGTAGAGAAAGTTTTTTCTCTACAACACTCTTTCCACTCTTCTTTTTTCTGTCAACTGTGTTACTGTGTTGTCAACTGTGTTACATGTGATTTTTTTATGATAATTATCTGAAATGTTGACTAAACTATATGATGAGGGACATTTCTGGAGAGCTAAGTCTCACAAAATAGTGTTGAGTAATTTAATTCAGTGTAAGTAAGATATGTGTTGAAAAAAAGTCACAACTTTTGTCCATAACCCAGTCGACAAAACAATGAACCATTTTTAATATATAATTTAAATATTCAAGAATTCATTAGAAATAAAGCTTGCCAATTAATGAATTTAGAACATTCCAGGTTTATACTATGCAAAAAAATAGAATATTAACCAAAAAAAGTACATACTTCTTTCATTTTTTGGCACACCTGAAATTTACCCTTAATTATAGAATTGCTGTCATAATGTTCATTAATATGCAGATGATTGCTATGAGCAAAGCATAGTTACATAAGGTGAGTCTGTTAGTTTTAACCACTTTGGACTTCAATATTTGGTATGTCCACTATTCAGTTCATCATTCATTTTGTTCCTTTTAAAAAGGAAAATGAGCCTCATACCCTGGTGATAACTTTGTTTTATGGAGTGCAGATAATAATGGTGAATTTGTCGCCATTTTATTCATTTTTTTCTTTAATAAACAAGTTAACAAACTAAAGATGCCAACTTCTGGCTAACACAAACAGACTGACACTTTTTGCAGTGTTCTCCTCCCCTCCTCCTTCTCCTCCTCCTTCTCCTCCTCCTTCTCCTCCTCCTCCTCTGTGAACACAGAGGGGGCAGGTCTTGTTATAGTGGGCTCTATTACTGCCTTGGCAGGTGATGCTGGTTCTCACACGGGGCTGGAAGAGCCTCACTGCTTATGTGGTTATAATTAAAGCGAGGTGACCTGGTTTCAGCACCGCGGCTCGATAACAGCTCCAGAGCACGACGGAGATTTGGTCAGCCCCTCCCCGCCCGGTGCGTCTCACACAGCGGGTAACCAGGGCGCAGCCTCCGTGGACAGTTTCAGCACCAGCAGCACGGAGCTGTCCACACATTCAGCACTTTTCTTCTTCTGGAGGTGGAAACAAGATCACTGAGGAGGACAGGAACCCAGGAGGGAAAGGTAGTTTTCTTTGGGACCAAACGGGATGGCGTATCTCAGGATGGCGTCCAAATACGTTGGCCTCTTCGTCCTTTTCCAGTTTCTAGCCCTGAATGTAGTGAGCCAGATATCTGCCTTCCCCACACCTACTACAGCCTCCACGGATGGTGAGTTCACGGTCTCATTCACTTAATCTGTTTCTGTGTTGTTAAACAGTTTTTGCCTGCAAATGCTGCAAGACTGGAAGTGCAACTCTATTTTGCGCACATGGGGTCTTAAATGTTGTGATTTCAAAGACACCATCCTATAAACTCACTGCAGGTTATCTGGTCTAGAAACATGTGAAGTAGTGAAATGTTTGCACCATCAGTGGCTGCAATAACAAGTCCCAGCTGATAGTAACAGCTTATGAACTGTTTTTCTGTATACAATTCGGGATGCTTTTCCTGCATCTTAAAGAGACTCCAAGTAAATCCACTTACAAACCTGTTGAGTAAGAATGCATAGCTACAAGCAGAGCCTTTACTTAAAGTTGGGCTCCCACTCTGTAGTGTTCATCTGGATTTTAAACGACGCCTCTTCTCATGCTATGGCCGCCTGTGGTCTATTTTCGAC
Source organism: Thalassoma bifasciatum (assembly GCA_008086565.1). Classification (NCBI taxonomy): domain Eukaryota; kingdom Metazoa; phylum Chordata; class Actinopteri; order Labriformes; family Labridae; genus Thalassoma; species Thalassoma bifasciatum. Next base: position 672,702 of record RPOG01000172.1, read on the forward strand.
GCGGTTTAATCTTTTGTTTGATAATCCGATTATGCTCTGCCTCTGCTGTGGTTAGCTGGGAGGGCAGTGACGGTCACACAAGTCCTACAGCCCTATTGAATTTAAATGACAATAAATACATGAATAAAGATGTCAATTAATCAAAGTTTAAAAAAAAAAAAAAGACATTTCCTTTTCAAGAAGTTATGTCTGACTCTGTGTGAAGTACTCTTTGTTTTTAAACCACAAAATCTGACTCTGCATGAATATTACAAAGGCTGAGCCACCAAATAAATTCTTTTTTTTGGTATTGCAGATAAAACTGTGTACAATAGACAGCTGACAGAAGAAAGACCACTACAAGAGCAAGTAAGTCCCCTTTTCCATTTCCAATTTCATCATCCAATATCCGGCTAAATAGGCTTTATGACCCCTTGTCAAACAAGCTCAGTGTTCCCGTAGCGCAAACATTTTTAATCAGAGCTTATATCCTGTGTGGAAATTATTTGTTTAATGTTCTTTTTCCCCACAGATTGCTGAGGCGGACAGCGTGAAGACTGCAGTACAGTCAGCCGGTAAGAGGAAACCTCACAGCCAATCAATTAACTGTGTTTCCGCTGCGCTGAGTGCATCTATGTTGCAGCATTTCCAGTAAAACAAGCATCATTTGTTCAATGATGAAACAAATTAATAAAACCACAATGAGTGAGAGTTCATCTTCCTTCATTGCACTTTTTTCTGTTTTCATACAGAGAGCAAGCGCCCCTCCGAGTCACAACAGGACCTTGATGATTTAACTGTGCTGAAGTCACTGGCTGATGGGCAGAAAACAAAAGAGTCCACTGATGTGCCAAGCAAAAAGGACACCCAGTATGTTCCAGATGAGTCTGACTCAACTAAGAGTCGACGTCTCGCTGAGGACTACGACTCCACCAAGAACGGGATGGACTACGGCAAGTACCAGGGTACGCACACCTGTCACCACATGTTTAAGTTGACCCAGTCCTGGCATTGTTTGTGAAGTAAGCTGCTGTAAACACAGTGTTTGGTCTGAGTCCCTCTGCTTGTGTGGCCTTTGCCCCCTTGGATAAGTGCAGGCCTCATGCCGCGTGCTTCTGTCCATGGCTGGCAGGCCACCGGGCAGACATTTTAAGAAAGAGAGGAGAGAGAGAGCACACGTGTCTTTGATGGGGATCAGTGGAGACAGATAGGAAGAGTCAAAGAAAGGACACGTGCATGGGAGAGAGGAAGATTATCCCCTTCCTTTCTGGGAAACTACTGTCCCCTCTCCGTTTATCTCTTTACCGGAGATTTTTCATATTCGGTACACTGATTCTTCCTGTAGATACAGTCATTTTCTCATACCTATCTCCTACTGTGTTTAAAGAAAGGGTATCAGTTCATTTGGAACCTCAATAAAGGAAAGGAAGTCCTTCAGTTTTAATGTGGTCATGTTGTTTCAACCCTCATGATGGTTTTCCTGCAGCAGATGATCTGTGCACGTCCACCACAGAAACAATCAACGTATAGTAAATTATATTGAAAAGTCATAATCAAATTCAGAAAAAGAAAACATTTGCATGTGAAGTTTCAAATACATTGTAAATAGCTTCCAATAAATTCCAGAGCCTTTATAATTCCAGCTGGTCCTTTGGTTAAATCTGAAACCATGCTTGTAAGTTTCCCAGAATGCAACCTTTTGCTAGATTGAACATTGATTTTGAGCATGTATAGATTTCATCAGATCAGCATGCATTTCACATCTTAAGCACAAAATCTGATCTCGGGTCTAGTCAGCAGCATAAAGCACAGTCTCAGAGGTGAAGGGATTCAGGCGCAAAAAGCTGAGTGTTCAATTTCATCGATTCACTCAGTCAGCTCTGCACTGACAAGCACCTCGTCAGGTTACTCTCTGTCTAAAATTGGCAAAAGCGAGTTTCACTTTTCATTCTGCCACAGAGGGGACAAAAATAGAGCTGGTATTTGAAGGTTTTTGAGCAGAACATCAGTGATGATTCATGCTGCCAATACAGGCAAGAGTATTCTGGCCTGGCTTATTTTTATTGTGCGTGGACAAGGGGAAGCAGCAGGGGTGTTATGTAAGAAAAAAGCTGTAACTATTGCTCATTTTGCTGATAGTAATGCAGAAAGATGTGTGAAATTAAAGGTGAGGAAACACAAATAAATTTATTTCTTTCCAACAATGAAACTTTTTCCAGTGTAAAAGGAGACAGACATGTTTCCTAGCCATGGAAGAGATGGATAGAAAAGAGAGTTCAAAATTAAAGACAAAAACACATTCATTAGATATCCTTCCATTTGGCAAAAGTAGGTTACAAAGTTAGAAATATTAACAAATAAATGCTTTCTCAACACAGATGACCCAGAAAGCTTTCGTCAAGTGGATGGCACCCCGCTGACAGCAGAAGACATCGTCCAAAAGATCGCAAACAAAATCTACGAGGAGGATGACAGAGGAGTTTTTGACAGGATTGTCTCCAAACTGCTCAAACTGGGGCTGGTAGGTCGAGAGCTTGTTCTCTTGCATGCAATTTGCGCAGCGTGGAGCTTGACATTTTCTCAACAGGAACTCTCTCCCCCAGCCTTCTCACCAAGAGAGGAAGAGAAGTGTGAATCAAGCTTTGTGTCATGATCGCAGCTGTGAATTAGTTTTTTGACACTCAATAAGTAGTTTGTTGGTGCCAGATTGCTTCCTGGGCCTTGAAGTGACAGTAATGAGTGTGTAATTCAAAGAGGTTCACAGTCGGTACATGTTGTCCTGTTCTGGCAGCTAACAGTAGTGTTACTACACTCAGTCGTTCTCAGACTGCTTTTCTCTCTGTCTCTTTGTAGATCACAGACAGCCAGGCAGACACTCTGGAGTACCAGGTGGCCGAGGCTCTGCAGGATCTCATCACTAAGAACGCCAAGAACAACGAGATTGAGGACATCGAAAATAATGACCAAGAGCCCAGAGGGGAGCAGGATGACCAGGGTTCAGACACAAACCCTGTAAGTACCAACAAAGAAGCGATGGCCTGATTCTGTGTCGGTTTACTTGTTTTTGTTTTGTTTGTTCTTTTTTTACATCAAAAGTATTTGTATTCCAGAAAATGCAGTCTAGTATAACTTAACGGTCTCATGGCCACTCAACCCATGATGTCTAGTCCCTAACCTGCAGCCCCTTTCAAACACATCACCTCCACTCCTATGCTGTTTCCCTGTGGTATCCACTGTCCAGTCCTCCCTGAAATCATGCACAAAAAACTGCAAATATAACTTCAAAAAAGGAAAAAAGACAATGTTGTTTGTGACGGAAAGTAGATCAAATATGATTTTAGTCACCGACTGAGTGTAGGAGTGAGGTGTATTTGACGCGCTTCTATGAGTCCTATGTCCAACCCAAGATTATTACTGCGATGTATTTTTTATTAATTTATTAAAAACAAGTATTTACAACTTACTTGAAGGGATGGTATGCCTGGTGAGGGTAACTGTGTTGCGTTTGATTATCGGTAAAACTGTGCGCTCTTCTTGTTCCAAAGACTCCTGCTCCACCTGTGCCCCTTTGGTAGCATTTACCTGAAGTTCCCCTTTTGGTTATAGTGCAGGAGACAAAGTATTATATGTAAAATGGCTCCTACAGGTACAGAAATAGAAAACTTACACTAGCTAGCAGCTGCCTGTCAGCTCTTGGATTGATTTACATTATGAATCTCTCTCAAGGACAGTCCTTTTTTATCACAGTTGACTTTATTTTTTGCATTTATTTTCCTATATAAATTCGGTTCTTGCTGAATTCTTGCCAGCAAGCATCATTATTCCGACTACAAACAGAAACAAATGTCCTCTCCTGACACTAAAAACTAAAGATTCTTAACTTTAATCCATAAACTCCAATGACAGATGAAGCAGTCCATGAAATGCTGATTTGAACACATTTACCATGTTACATGGAAGTGATTGAACACTTACTTTGAAGTTATTACAGTAGTTTATGTAAATGTAGAGTGCAAATGTTTTCATACCTGTCTTAAAAACAGTGAACCAACAAAGCTAATGTGCATAGCATGCAACAGTCATCATCACAAAGGTCACTAGAAAATCATATTTTCCAGTTTTACAACATCAATATTAGATTGTTCTCTCCACATAAATGTTTTTTTTATGTCATTAGATTTTCTGATGCTATAACTTCTTATTTCCCAGGACACATGGGAACCAACCCAGCGCCGCTACAATGATGATGAGGATGAGGAGGAAGATGATGATGAGATTGTGGACGAGGTAGACAGAGACGCTGAGGAGGAGGAGGACACAGGGGACAACACCTGGGACAAAGACACCGAAGAGGGCAACGAGGTGAGACCTGAAGACGGGCTCCAGGACCTGCAGTACTTCCCCAACTTCTACCGTCTGCTACGAAGCCTTGACTCAGGTGAACACACAGACACAGACACATACAAACACACACAAACCTGAAGTGACATTTAAGATTGTCACTCCACAGCATCCTGCCTAAAGATAGAAATCTTCAGATAGAGGAAAGCACACGGGAGCTGTTGGTGTCATCACGTAATGGTCCTCAAAATGAGGTCAATGCTCATTAGTCCCCTGTGTTTCTGTTACATCTCCGGGAAATAAAACACACACAAACATGCACACACACATAATTGCTTATTTATAATCCAATCATCATGACCCCCTACAGTCAGACACCATGAGGTAACATTAACACCAAGATGACCAATTACTGTCAACGATTTCAGGCATTGGTGTTGAAACTATCCTCTGTTGGTTTTCTGCTGCAGAACAAGACACTCAAGAGAGGGAGACATTGATCACCATCATGAAGACGCTGATCGACTTTGTGAAGATGATGGTGAAATACGGAACCATCACACCTGAGGAAGGAGTGTCTTACCTGGGTAAGATGCCATAAAATTCATTGGTTATTTATCTGAACTCTCAGGCCTAGAATTAAATGACATGATGTGCAGGTGTGCTGTTTGTGGTTGGACTAATGGATGATGGTGTTTGCTGTTAGATTTGCCAGTCATTGTTGGACAACCTGTTTGTTTGATCTATGCAGTCCTTTGTTGAGAGCTGTGTTGGTGCCACGTATAACAGAGGAGTGGATTATAGTATGATACTGATTTCCCAAGCTTGTATGGGTAATGTCTGAAGAAGCCTTTCATTTCTGTCTATCTACTTCTAAATGTTCAGTCAAATGTTCCTGATGAGCCTGTGTAGTGAAGTGTGAAGCCTGCACACACAGATTAGTGTCTTTCTTACCCTACATTACCAGGCTGGGCTTTTACAGCCGGTCATCACATCAGCAGTGGAAAGGTCAGCCACCTGTAAGGGACAGCTGTCATCTCTGCGCTTGAGCCTGTAGGACACTTCAAAATCACCACCCCTCTCTTCCCTCTTCCTATTCAAATGACATTCAGTCCAGACTGTAAAAATCAAGCTAATGAGTATCTTGTGACTCCAACTTCCACTTTTTAATCAGAGCAGAAGATGTGAACTCAGTTAGTCAGGAGATAATCGTCATGAATGATTAATGTGTCAGTGTGGAGTTTTTAACTGCTTATGAAACAGGCTGTAATTGAAAGTAATGCCTCTTTGTGACCTACAAAGCCTAAAAGACTATCAGCGTCATGATTGTTTTTTCATTTATGGGGATTTTTAATGCCTGTAACTGGGGTTAAACAATTTTTGAAAATAATATAATGGCCTTTTTTTCCCTGCATTGGAATTGTGACTTATTCTAGGATTATTTGAAGGTTCCTCATCTTATGTGCTGTCAAACAAACACAATTAATATATTAGCTATTTTGATTCACATGGCAAATTTGATATCACTTGTTGCATTGAACAGGATGATCTTTTCTTACATCCTCATTTTGGAGTTTCTCACTACTTTTGTTTTCAGTAAGAAACACAGTAACATGGGGGAAAGGGGAATTTTTGTAAAAAGATAAATAAATGTAAAGAAAATATGTTTGCCTAAACAGGTTCATCTCAAAAAATAAGAGTATCATGAAAAGTTTAATAATTTTGGTTGCTCATTTCATAAAGGGAAACCCAAATATTATATTGACTAATTGATAAAAAGGGATACTAAGAACAGTAATGTCAGGCTTCTCAAAAGTATGTTAATTTCTAGTTACTCAATGCCTTTTTCACTACTTGTGACTGATTTTTCCAAGTTTAGTCACTTTTAAGTCTTTTTTTGCTGCATGTGAACCATTTTTCACTACTTCCTGGCTATTTTCCAAATTTTCTCCCATTTTTTGCACCTTTAAACATTATTTTCTTGCTTTTTACCACCTTAAACTCATTGTCATTGCATCTTTGCCACTTTTCACCACTTAGATTGTTGCTCTTGCAAAGTTAGTTTTCAAAATTTGGCTCTTTGGTCAAGCAGGGTTGAGTATCACTGGTGTAGAGCATAAACCATATACTGCAAAAAAAAGAAAAAAAAAATCAATCAGGTATTCTGACACATTTTAGGTCAAAGAAAACTCAGGGGGACTTTGAATTGTTGGCATAATGAATTTGACTGACAAGATAGAAGCTTTTAGGAGCAAATGTGTGGCATTTTCTGTAGTCCTGTGTAAATATATTGCTTACATTGCCTGACTGATCAATGTAGAAATGTTTTGTGACACTAACCAGACCGATTTCACAATGTGCATGTCTCACTATAGTAGCCTTAATGAAGTTATTTAACTAAAGCTAGCCTTAGTAGGATTAATCAATACTCCTTCAAATGACCCCTCTGGTCTTCATTGTCCAGTAACAGAAAAGCAAAGACCACTGCTGACGTACTCCAGAACAAATCAGGTGTATACCATTACACCGGATATGGGTTTCCAAGACAACCACTCTGGCCTCCTATGGTATAGGTCGTGAGGAGATAAGCCAGTGGATCCTACCATCACCTAGCAACATGTTAATGTCTCCTTCCCCACTCCCACTCCCACTCCCCGACTGGCTGTGAGGCTGATGAGTCACCTCCAGCTAGACAACTATACACACAGCTGTCAATCATCGCCGGTCTGCCTGAGGGTGATACGGGCCTGAGGATAGAGAGATGGATAAGGAGGAAGATGATGGGGGGGGGGGGTGAAAAGATGGTTCTTCCCCAGGCCACAGGTGGGAGAAGGCAGCTCGGAAAACAGTGAAAGGGGGAAGGGGATGCTTTGATTGTCAGATACGAAAAAGGAGATAGAGGAAATTGTGAGGCAGCTTTCAGTCACAGCAGAGTTAGGCTGGGTTATTCCTCTCATCTGTTTGTTGTCCATGTGTGATGTGAGAGTTAAATAAATGTGCCACTAGAATATGATCCATCAGATGAAATTACATCTGATCTCTGGGGTTTGTGTATGTGCAGAACATCTGCTCCCCTCTCTTTGAACATAGTGTTTACCGCACAGTGTTTAATCCACAGAGGATCAGTTAACACTTAACATCAGTTTTGTGCGTTATATGATCTGTTTGGGTCATTCTCTGGAGGATTTTAAGTCTTTTAATTCTCTAATCTTGTTTTGAAAGAAAAAGCTGCCCTGTGATATGAGTGGTAACAAGCACTGAGGAGAATAGACGACCATGTCTATTAATACAGGAACATTTGTCCTGATAAGATCTCAAGTTCTGTTTTTCAATATTCAAACTCAAGTTTTTAAAGCAGCAGCGGCACAAGGAAAGAGGATTTGTTTATCCCTCAAGTAGTGTCCTTGGTCTACCTTTCAATGGCAGGAAAAAATTCCCTTTTAAATGGTGATTGCCCTGTGAGTCAGTGTAGGACTCTCTAAAGGTTAAGAGGTGTTCATTCATTGTCCCTTGAGCAAACTGATGACTCACTGTTTGTGGCATCAAAAGTGAACATATGGTTTGTTTCATCTGCAGAGAACCTGGATGCTATGATTGCCATGCAGACAAAGAACAAACTGGGCAAGTCTCTTGGGCCGTCTGACTTCACTGGACCCAACGGTAAACAGTTCTGAAATTAATTTACTTTCAATCATGTCAAACAGTAATAAATTCAAAACAATTTTTTTTTTTTTTTTACCATGGATGGGATAATCGTTTGGGATTCTTGTAATACTTTTTCTGGAAGATTAAGAAGTGTCACTTTGAAAGAAGCCGAAGGAAGGATTTTGTTTTGGATCAACCCAAGGAAATGACAGGAATAACCAAAAATACTGTCAGACTTCAATTCAAGAGGTGTTTTATCCTCTGAATCTTTAGCAGTTTCCTGTTGTTTCTACAACACATATTCAGGTATACCTCAGTGGGTTCAGGACAACCTGGCTAAAGTCGGTTGAAACTCACCATTGTCTCCTGAGCAGTATAACATAAAGGGGTTTTTAAGAGGGTATATTTTTTGCTCCCACCAGAATGTTTGTGATTCAGAGGGTTAAAGTTGTCAAAGAGAGTTACAAAACCTGACCTAGATGTGAAAAAAACACCTTGTCAAATGTAGTTTGATGCAGGCAGAGCACACCTCCCCTTCTCTTTTATCTGCATACATGAAAAATTGAGGCAGGGAGAGCAGCAGCAAAGAACTCAGGGGTTTAAAAAGTAAAGCAGACACGATACATAAGACACCAGTAGAGTCAGACAGCATTAAAAGAAGGAGCTGGGCTGGGGTCAGGATGCAAAGAGGTTTGCAGAGGAAGCAGGAAGCGTAGGCGGTTAAGACGGTTAAACTGAACACCGGTTTTGACATTTTGCCAGTTGGACATGTAGAAGGTAAGCTGTCAGCTGATACAGGCTGGTGTTGAGATCAGCCGACTTTGTGGCTTACCTTAACTACGGCTTCGCACGGTTATTTAGACAAAAAAAAAAAAAACTTAAATGTCCAACTTCAGTTTTTCTACCGATTAAACGAAAAAATGTTGCACCAACTTAACTCAATGCTTTGTGCGTATTCTGTCTGGTGCAGGAAAACTCTTGGATGAGGACGACAACACCAAGGCAGAAGCTGCCAAAATGCAGAAAGAGTACGAGAACCTGAAGGACTCAACCAAGGAGGAGCAGCCATCAACCGAGACCAGTCAGTCCACAACCCAGTGATGACCTCATGAAACTTAAATAGCTTTTCTTTTTATAGAGTAATTCAATCAGTTGTTTTAATAGTTTTTAATCAGCTTAACCATTTGACCCTTAAGAATGATAGTGCCTTGTAGCTGCATGACTCCTGATTTACTTTTTGTTCTTTTTGTTGTTTCATTTTTTTTACGTTATGATTTGTTTGCCTTGTTATGTATCCAAAGCCTCAAATAAATTCAGAATTTTTCAAACATAGCAAATTCCAACCACATCCCTTCAATGAAGCATCCTCTTTGCTCTTCTTTTGGGAGAGCTCCAGTCGGGACATGGTGTGTTTTGACTCAGCAGAGCTGACATTGAATAGACAGTGTGTTTCAAAGCCAATCATAGTTAAGTCCCTGTTTGTGTCTGAACTAGGCCAGTCCAATAACAGCAACAGGAAGGCACGTCACAGCTGCTGTTTCTCCCTATTCCTGTCTGTGCTCGTCAGCCTAATCCCCATAAACAAACACACGCACACACTATAAAAAAAACAAAGTTTACCAAATGTAATATGGAGCCGGATTACAAGCAGAACATTTGCCACTGCAGGAAATGAAGAAATCCCTGAGTAATGTCAACTAAAATCTGTTTTATGAGTATGCGAACAGGCTGCTCCTAGTTGCATAATATTTATGCAGTGATAATCCATATTTTATAAGTTCTTGCATTATGATTCATATTTAATCTAGAGTTAAATAATAAACATTGCATGATTTGAGTTTGCATGTATTGAATAAGTTTGAGCAGTATAATCATTTTGTTCTCAAACTCAAACATGAGAGTTAAGTTTTGCATGCTTTTCCTCAACCCTGAGAAAAAAAATCCTGCTCCAACAAATTTAGTCCTTTAAATAATTTATAAATGTAAAAAAGCACTGTCATACTCTCTGCTGCAAAGTAGCCTCCCCTTGAGGTCTGATGTAAGACAAAAGAAGTAAAGGGACATCAACCTGTTCTCCAGATTCTAAAGCATCAAAAAGAACCATTTTCACATCCTCTTTCTGCTTTTTTCCCTCTTTTCTCAGGTCAGCCAGGCAAGTCAGAGACGTATTTGGAGGCAATCAGGAGGAACATCGAGTGGCTGAAGAAACACAACAAAGACGACGGCAAAGATGGTGAGACACACTCCACTCTATCCTTCAATCAGCCACTCTAAACTCTTCTGTTTCCTCTACTCTTGTAAAGTTTTAAGCCAGAACAAGAAAAACATCCTCATTTGCAGGCCCTCGTCTCCTCATTAAAGTGACCCGGGTCACGGGCAGTTCTGAGGAGACGCGTTCAAGAACACAAAATTTGAAGGCTCTTTTGTTCGCTCTGATTTGCATTTGAATTTAGTGTGGGATACTGGGGTAGGTGCGTCTCTCCACATCTCATGAATATGGATAATTCTTCACCAGTCTGTCCTAATTACCAATGATTCAGCTTCCTTAATGAGAGACAGTGAACTATTCATTTATCTCCTCTTACCTGCTCCTCAGTATTCACAGTCCTACAGCATAATTAGCAAAGAAAGACCATCACATTGCTTTTATGTGGATTATTGCTGCAATTTTCTGTGTTTATATTTACTTTTTTGCACGTACTGTTCTGTCAGCATCCATAAAGAAGCAGCATGTGACCCAGAAACTGCAGAGTTGTCCAAACTGTATTGGTTTGACACACAACAGGAGAAGGCCTGCTGCTGGACTCCATCGTGTAAAATCAATGCCCAGTTGTGCTTAATTAAGCAGCAAAGAATGAAATGTTAATGAGTTCTTGCTATTCAGGCCATCCATCTACTCTGACCGCCTCTGCAGGACATCGAGGACAAAAAATAGACAAAGTAACAGCACTGATAGATTTATATTTGCTGGTCATGCTCACTGGCCTGATCTGCTATGAGTCGATAAATGGGACTTTGGGTCCCCAGGGAGTCAGAAAAACAGACACTGATGAAAAAGTTTGACCCAGATTTTTAACGTTAAAACAGAAGAAAGACGGCAAAAAGAATCGAGACTGACGCTAAGCTTCTAGCCCAGCAGAGACCAGAGCAGCAGGGAAGTTTTGTTTGGTGCTCATCCCCGACCTGGCTCTATATAGGACACTTCATTAGTATGCTGGTGTGTGTGGAGTGGTTGTCTGGGGCAACAGGGGCCTCCCCTCCTGCCAGTCAGAGATCTGGGCAGAGGAGATAGACAGATAATGGTGTCAGGCAGAAAAACTCGCAATGAGGGTCGCAGCTTACTTCTAAAATCACCTCGATTAAATGTAGTAGTAGAGCTTTGAAAAATGAGATCTACTTTTCTAGCACACCTCGTCCCACAGAAATTGCCTGTGTCATTCTCATTAGTTTCCCTGTCTCTGCAAAAAGAAATACAGCTGGAGGAGAACAAAAGCTCTTTCAACAAGCACAAAAAAAGCAGTGTCATAGAAACAGAGAGGGAAACTGGCCATTTAGTGTGTTTACTCTACCAGAAGCACCCATTAGGACAATCTCCCTCTGTGTGTTCAAATGTGTGTGTTCATGCCCACACTACACAGATTAGCCAGACGAGCAGATGGGCTGCAAGGCGACATCCTGGTTTTGCCTGTTGGCTCCTCGCAGTCAAGATTGGGGAAACTGGTGCGGTGTCTAATCACATCGTGTTAATCCCTCACACACGTCATGTTTGTGACAAACTGTGTCTTATTGATGTGCTGTACCTTGAGGTGTCGATAAAGAGGAATGGTAATGACTCTGTCCACTCTCAGAGAAATAGTGCAGCAGATGTTTGCTCTGCTGCTCTATGAAACTCATTTCTTACTTTGATGGATAGTGCAGTGAGGCTGTTTTCATATCTAAATGCAAACACAGCCTGCTGTGGCCTTATGGTGCTTTATTTAACAACCATGACCTGTAGAGAGCAAGGTGAGCTCAGTTTGTGCGTTTCAAAGGTTTATGACGCTCTGTTAGTTTCATAGGTGAGATGGTGTGTGGTTGGATATTACACTCTTGAAAACTGTTATAAATAAATGAAATGTTTCAGTTAAACTCACTTTGTGATCTTTGCTTTTTCTTGCTCCATGTTTTTATCTTCTTAACCCCAGACATGCTGACTCTGACCTTAATCTGCCTTGATAATGAATCACAGCTCCAGATTATGTCTTGTTTGGGTGTGCCGTCACAGGAAGACAGCACTGCAGGAGTCCAACGTCTTATATACGATACACTTGAAAAAAAACTGAAATCTAAACAGGTGTTTATGGCTTATTTTTCGTAGAGAATGTTCTTATAGACTAAATATGAGCCACATTTACCTTTCCAGTCTAAAAACATGCCTCATTTCAAGATATTAAAAGACAGAAGTGATGTCTTATTTGCTAGTAATGAGGGGAAAAAAATTGCCAAAGGAGTAAAACAAATTTGCTTGTCAAGTTTCTAAATATTTAAATGTTTAAGCTAAACGTATACTTTTTGATGCATGAGTTTCAAAGACCTCTATACCACCAATATGATAAATAGTTTAAACACCAGTTAAAAACCTGTCAAAGATATTTTAAAAACATGTTTTCTACCTCCTTGAGGATTGCCATATCACAACAGTCAGCTGAAGTTTTATTTTGGCTTTCATGAAATCATCCACTCATATTTTCAGGAAAATCATTGCTGATTTTCAAGAAATTGCAGTTAGGTGTAACATCTAAAAAGTTATTCATTTTTTAAATATGTGCTTTTCCACATCAAAAGAATGCATATTTACCAAAAAAAAACCTACCAAAATAGTTGGCAAAACTGCCCAATGTGTCAAATGTAATGCAAGAAATATATCATACATGAATTATTAAGTCAATATTTTTTCATGGGTTTTGTGAAAAGGGCTAAGAAACAACTCAGTTCCAAAACATAGGAATTTTCTGCCTTTTTTTATGGGTCAGGCATTACAGAAAATAACCTTTTTTCTTATTCTATTGGTAGATTTCTTTTCCTTTTTACACCAATTTAAACATCAATTTTCTTTTAATAACTTGAAATAAGACTTTCTCTGCACTGGTCTGGTAAATGTGGCTCATATGAAGTCTAAGACTGGAAAACAAGCCATAACATTTGCTTTAATTACAGTGTTTTGCAGTGTATGCATGATGACAACAGCACAGCTTCACAATTACCCTCTTTTAATTCCGCATCTCTTTATTTGTGCATGTTTATTCCAGATTATGACCTGTCCAAGCTGAAGGACTTCATGGACCAGCAGGTCGACTCGTACATCGAGAAGGGCATCATTGCCAAAGACGAGGGCGACACTATCAAGAGGATCTACAGCAGCCTGTAACGCTGTCATCCTCACTGTCTCCACACACACGACTGAATCTGATTAAAGAACTCCGACCGAACCCTGATTACTAACACTTATGTCCCATGGCATGGTAAAGTTTATACTGTGTATTCACATCTACCTGCTTGTGGGAACTTATTTGCCCTCTCAGACATTTCTAAAACGCATCAAGAGAAGTGATTTAATCAAACCCAGAGCCCTTCTACAGCTACCTAACTGATCATATTTGCACGTAAAATCAGTGTAATAATAAAAAAGTGTATAATTAATAGAGAATTGAAGTATTTTATGTTACCTATCTACCACTAAATTGCGAGCGTTTACTCCCATGGGTAGTAAATGTTCAAAGTATGACGCTGTAGCTTTGCCATCATCTGCTGTTTCTGATTCATTTTTATATCAACATGTACTCATTCTGTGTAACCCGTCTTAGCAAATTATATTTCTTTTTTCCAGTGTTTCTGTAAGATCTTTATGTATTTCTTGCTTTTTATTTGACCAAAAATATATTTGTTGTGTATCATGTCAATGCCCTCTGAACTTCTGTATTCAGTTCTGCTGTAATTCTTCTGGAGCCTGCTAGAGGGCAGTGTTCGTACCATCACTTCTCTCTGCATGTCTCTGTGAGTTCAACGTGTCCATCTCTGTAGAGCCAGAAGATAAGTATTTTTAAATGTAAATATTTGTGATTTTTTCCTAAAGTTTAAAAGCAATTAAAACATTGCCTTTTCTTCATCTGTCTGCTTAACTGTAAGAAAAAAAGACCACCCCATGCTCATGGAAACACTGCCTGTTGCTTTAAATACACATTTATTCTCTCAGATAAAACAATATAATCTTAAAGCACAATAAAACAGCTGTTACAGACAGTTCTCCGCACACATAAATAATGCATTCACACCTCAAAAAATAGAGCACTCCCTTCTGTTTCCAAAGAAAAAAAGCTTCAATGAGGCAAACAGGACGTGTTCAAAGGCTCGAGTCCATCCACCGCTTCAGTTTGGGGTGAGCTCGTACTGGGTAAACACTGATGAGGAAGGCCTGAATACACTTTCCGATGACACTATTCTAAGAGGGGATTTAGAAAATGAGAGGCGGTTAGCGAGTCTAACAAGCTAATCCTCCTGGAGTTGCTTAACGCTTTGTGCCTGCATGTGTCAGTGTGTGTGCGTAAACGTGCAGCAGGTGGATTCTGTACAGCAGCTTCAGTAGCATATGTGGAGTGGACGGGGGGGCGTGTGTCCTCTGGTGCTATTTCAATGAGATGCTCCCCATTCACGGCAAAGTCTCTGAGTTCAACTGTACAAAACAATAACAATCATAGACATCGTCTTTGCATATCAATAAATAAAAGGCAAACGGGACGTTTGATAAAAGAGGGTTTGGTAAAAGTAAGAGAGATAATAAGCGTTGAGGTTGTGGTAGTATTTGTGTCTGAGTGTGTGCGTGTGGTATGAGACGGAGCAGACGGTCAACAGAGAGGTCCTTTATAATTCCTGGTATGATGTTGTGGGGGCCGTGTAGTCTTCCTCACTGCTCCTGTGGGTGCAAACAGAGACACAACAGTTTTAATGTTTGAGCAGAATTTTTCACACATCAGTTGGTAAAAAATCAACATAAACTGTTTCTTTCTTTCTTTCTTTCACTGCTTTCTTGTCTTTCTCCCTCTGATAAAAGAGTCACCACAGCACCTAGGTGAGTGTGCTCTGTGTGTAAATAATGGATGAGTTTAACCAAGCAACTGCATTGTTCTCAGTCACAGCTGAAGGCTCATTTGGCCTCTTCGAATAATGAACTAATGTCTCTGGAGCTTGACAATAAAGCTAGAGTATTGCTGTTGAGGGGGCGTTCAGAAACACTTGTCAAGGAAAAACTCCTCACAAGGTCTAAGGAGCAGTCTGAGACAATCAGTGATACAGTGAATGTGAAATACAGTAAAATCAAAATCAAAGACATTAAGGAAAGTTTGAAACAGTTGGAAGGACAGAAATATTTTTCTTTGTGGAAAAAATCCTGATGATAGCAAGAATTAATCTTTTCAGGAAATAAGTTTGAAATCAAAACTGATTTAAGAATCTTTACGCTAGCCCATTTCTTCCGTCTTTTATTAGTTTTTATACTTATCTTATAACTGTTCTTTACAACTACGTTGCAAAGTAACAGGCACTTTTCAGAGAGTGCACCAGAGTAGTAATGATCATGTTTACTCATATTAATATGTTGGTGCGTTGGGGCTTATGTTGGGGCTTATGTTGGGGCTTCCAAAGGTCAGGTATGGATCTATCAACCACTCCCCAGCGATTACCAGAAGAGTGTTGTGGTTTGATTCATTTCCAGCAGGCATGCGTTCTGTGTTTGCTCTGGGACCGTGTGGAAACATCGACATGAGTCTCTGTTTGTTTAGAAGAGCGCCGCTCCACAGACCAGACTTTTATGTGGCTGGAGTCAGGAATAGAGATGAAGTTTTAACAGAAGGCTAAGATCAACTGAGGCTGATGGGTAAACATTTTGAGACTAAATTAAAATCTTTGATATTTACACAAGGCTTGTGCCTTCATCAAACAAATCACAGGTTTAGATTTGAGACAACAGAAATTTCATCATGCTAACGGAAGCTTTCTGCAATGCTGTCTTGACACACAGAGCAAAAATAAGGATGAGAAAAGAGGAGAAATCTTCACAATGACAATTGGGCAGATAAGAGGGGACAACTGATGACAGCTGTGCTGGTGCCAAACAAGTTTGACTGTGACGTATCCCGAAGCTGACAGGAAGGAAATGAACAGAACAGCTGTTACAGGAGGGCTTGTATCCATTCTGCAGTCACAACCGTTTGAGCAAATCACACTTAAACTCAGCCTGAAGTGAGTAAAAAAAGAAAAGAAGCTCACACTGTGAGTGACTAAGGAGTTGCTGCAGTGTGACTCAGGCCTGACTAAACTAAAACTACCAACAGTGAGGTTATTTCAGTCTTTCATCACTGCTACACGACAGAGCATCCCTCTGTTTCAACATGCAGGGTCGGGGAATCACCCTCAAGCTTGATTCAACAAGCCTAAATATTTGACTGTTGCATAAGACGCAATCTGACGTGTGGGGCAAAACCCTGATTGGGATCTATGAGGACGTTTTACCTCCAGTGCATTTGGCTTCTCTTCCTGCTGACTGAGACATAGGAAGAAAATAGGCTCAGAGAGAAGTGTCTGGGGGAAAAAAATCACCAGCACTCTGAGGCTGATTGAGTTTAACTTTGTGCACATTAAGGGATTCTTTCGGGAAAGGGAGCCCTAAGTGGTAAATTTAAGATTAAGGACTTAAATAGACTCAAACCCCTAGAGAAGAGACAAAATAAACACCATATTGGTGATTGCCTGCTTGCTTTGATTTACAGCTGACCTGGAATCATTTGCCTTTTCAGGGTTAGTTGGTCTTCTTTACTTATTAAATTGATGTCTCTTGAGCTACATTGGAGGTAGATAAGAGTCTGGCATTAGTTTGCAATAACTAAGGAGGAGATCATGGACTTTTACAGGTTTGAAAAAATACTCACACTGTCCAACTTACAAGGACATTTTAAAGGCAACAATGTGCTACTGAATTGTCTTGCAAGTTGAGACAGTGTGCAGGATTTTTTTTTTTAAACGTTTCTGTTTTTACTCCTCTCCTGCTATGAAGTCAATACTCGCAGCTCCCTTTTTTCAGTTTTGGAATTTTACAAGTTGCATTTATAAACAGACCTTGACCCCTCAAACATCATATCAAACCAACACACAAAAATACACTCTGTTTTTGTTCCAACTGGAGCTGAAATCAATGTTGTTACACTTGAGACCACATTTTGAAGGTCTTGGTCTTGTCTCAGACTCTTTATTTTTACTCAGTCTTGTCTCTGTGCCAGACTGGCCGTACTCTGGATTTTCTGTCAAGAACAGTCAAGACCAGCACTTCTCTGCTATTCTTCAACTTCATTAAGTTAACAGTAACTTAATAATCAACTTTAAGTTGAAGTGATAAATTAATGTTGTGATTTGACCAAACATTTAGCATAACATTTGTGCACTGATTGTTCTGCCTCCTTGGAAATCTTTTGAGAGTGCCTTTTGTGTCAGACACCAGCAAAAACTCAGACACAAGGCCATTGTATAGAAATACTTCGAAATACTTTCTTTAGGCCTTGTTCACCTGAAATAAACATCTAATTCCGGTTATTCAAAAGAGCCTGGACTTAACAGTGGCTTTGAAATACGAGGACTTATTTTTTTAGAAAGTTTCATTAAACAAATTTGACAAGATTCGAAAGTTTTGCATGCTGTGCTTTGAAAGATTTGCAGATACCTTGGTTTTGTCTGTCAAATGTATTCGGAAGAAAACTAGAAAACTAGAAAGAGAGAATGCTCTTTAACTGTTAAACCATGTTGTGGTTTTTAAAATTGATTTTTTTTTGGTCTCAGCTTATTACAGTCTTGGTCTGGACTCTGTCTAAAGTCTCAAAAGTCTTGGTTTTGTCTTGGTCTTGGATAGTGTGGTCTTGAGTTCAACACTAGCTGAAGTCAAGCCAAGTCTTCGGGATTTTATCTTTTGCTCAGCGACATACAACAATTGACTAAGGCAAGTAGGACATTGACCTTCTGTGGTGGGGAAAAGTGAACACCAAACCCCTGCACATACAACAAAGATGCAGCCGTTTGCTTTGGTCAATAACACCTCACCTTACTTCCTCTTCTTTCAGCCTGCGAGCTGCCTGCTTTGACTGTTTTATTTGCAAGTCCAGTCTGTGTAAGAAGTCTTTGGCTGACAGCTCCTCGGGTTGGGGTTGGGGCTGGGGGGGTTTGGAGTCCTCAGGGGGAGGTGAGGGAGGAGGCGTGGGTCCCTCGATGTCCTGCGTCACCACACATGGAGAATCCAACTCCTGGCATGCTGCTTCGGCGTCCCCGTCAGGAGACTCCAGAGAAAGTCCGTTGAAGATGTAGCGCTTCTCTGACAACACGGGGATGTTCAGGCTGTTCCTCAGGAAAATGCAGTCGTTGCTAAACAGCTTATTGGCTCTCTTTACCTGCTCCATCTGGTGTTTGAAAAAGACAAACAAAAAAAGAAACAGTCAAAATAGCATCACAAACACTTAGAGAGCACTTCCTTCCTTCCTTTAGCACTCAAGCTTTGGCCTGAGGTTCAACTGATCTCTTGACACTTTAAACAAGAAAGACGCAGTCATCTAAACAACCAAGATGACAATAATGACAGAGGATGTCTTAATCAAGAGTAGTGGATATGCCTTTCTTCTCTTTTAATTGGCTCTTTTATTTTGTGAGAAAACACACATGGCTTTGCTGCTGTGGCTAAATTTGGTGCATTGAGATAAATTAAGATATGCTCTTAACATAACAGTTTTTTTAAATTCACCCTTCCATGAATCACAACTAATGTCATCATATTTGTTTTTGTTATTGCTCATAAAAGTAGCAAAAGTTATGATAAAAGTATCATTTTGTTTTCACATATTAACCTGGAAAGCAATAGTTGGTCATTGAATATAAGCTTTGAATAATCAAAGGATGTTGAAATTAAGAAAAGGGAACTTAATTATAGTTCATTCTTTTGAAACAGAGTTCTAACCACTCATCCGGCAGTCTGTTGTCACTTTTCTTGTATTTAACAAGATGATAAGGAACTAAGACAGCTTCAGATGCTGTCTTAGTTCTGTTCTTCTTTTAAGGATGTTGTCAAAGAGGAATCTCAACCAAATCAACAGCAGCAGATGAGTCAACACAGGCTCATGGGGGATTATGAGGAATTTATTAAAAGAAAGCAAACAACTAAGGGGCACAAACTATTTCATATGTACTGACATATGTTGAGAAAGCATTTATCTGTGGGGTTATACCTGATACAGTGACCTCAGGTAGAAGTCTTACTGCTTAACCCTTATTGATTCTGTAACAATGCAGGATCTCTCTAAGTGGCAATTTGTGCAACTAAATGTACATTTAATGAAATTTCAGCCAAACCATTTAGGCAAAGCGAGCCTTGGGCTGTTTGTGTAAATGAAGGCGAGGACCTCAGGTTCAGGGCAGAGTCCACCTTCCCCGGGCTGCTCCAACTCTCCAATGTCCCTTAAATCAATTTATACTAAGGTATTTATAGTTGATTCGCTCAGCTTCACCACACCTCACTGGTTTCCCCAAGTGTTTCAGACGTGAAAGTGAAAGACAGAAGTGAAATAAAACACTGTGAAGTGAAATCCACTGAAAGTTTTAATGCCTCCATCACTAAGCCTGTGAGATGCTGAGAGTACATTTCAAAAGAGCCCCAGATGATGCAAGACCTATACAACACTGGTTGCTTCAAGGCTTTAATGGGATGCTTTACTGTTGAAGTTACTTCATAAACTAAGTGTAAATAGAAAAGAATGTGAAAGATAGATTAATCCTAGAGAAAACTGGTGAAAACTGATGTCCACATGAGAGAGAAAGTCATGTTGTTGTTACCTCTTGGTCTCTGTGAGTGAGGACTTATCAGATACACACAGAGTTGTTTCATATTCTATCAGATGTTGTTGTTTCTAGATGAATATGAAAACACAGCCTCACCCTGCAGCGTTTATCTTACCGTAACTCCGTATTTGAGAGCAATCCCTTGCAGAGTATCACTATCCGTAACCCGATGCTCTATGTATTTCTCCCCAAGAGAGGCCGTGACGCTCGCTGTGCTGCCATAGGACCTGATCTTGGTTCGGGCCAGGCTCTGGGACAGTTCGCTCTCTGACTCGGAACCGGACCTGGACCGGGGGAAGATGGGCTGGCCCAACCGTCCTCCTCCATCCCGCATCGGCAGGACGGGCGAAAACTCCGCCATCTTCTCTTGAATGAATAAAGAGCCTGGACGCCTCCGTTAGCTTTGACGCTCCTGGTGAGTTGTTGTGAGGATGCGAAGAGCTGATTCAGGCGGCAGGGAGGTTCCCATCCCCGGTCAGTTTCAGCATGACGGCCCGGGGGAGCAGAGACATGTTTCGGGGACCACTACCTCACGGCCCGCTTTGTCATAGATCCGTTACGTTGACGTAAAAAACGTAAAGAACGTTAACGTCCAGAACGAACAACAAGCAGTGCAGCTTCCGGTTGAACTTTCAAAATAATCACTCATACCATAAACTATTACGGTTCTGTCCTTCAGTTTTCAAAAATTACTATCAAAGGGTCTAGTTGCCCATTTTTCATCAACAGGACTAAACTTGAGCACATCATAGAACAGTTATTCATTATAATTAGTCGTGCTTCCGTTAACTTCTAGACCGGGTATTTCACAGTCACATCAGTTAGCTAGCTTTTCAAAATAAATCTGGATTAGTTACAGTGAGGGCAGTGGCTCTCACACCCATAGACTGTATAATCAGCTCACACCCCACTGGGACCCACCACAAGGGTTCCTGCACAGCCTTAAAAAGTCTTAAATTCATTCAAATGTTATGTCCTGGTCTTAAATAAATTACTCAAAAGTCTTAAATTTGTCAGGGCAGGATTGTCAATGGTTTATTGTTTTTCCTTTTTTTCCATGGGACTTTTCTTACAAGCTGCTGATATAAATTGTTATGTACATCCTAGCTTGGTGGTCTCTGACTATGGGTCACTGTTTGCACTTGTACATACAGTTGTCAACCAGACAACACTGAGGATCACTTCATGTTCGATAAACAGACAAAAATTAAACTTGAATGGGTCTCACGGAGTGACGGTTGTAATACAGCAGGATCCCTCAGCCATCAACTATTTTCATGGTGTTTTTGGTCTTAAATTTCATTGAAGGTGGCATTTCAAAGGTCTTAAAAAGTCTTACATTTGACTTGCCGAAATCTGCAAGTACCTTGTGTAAACAATGTTGTACTTTTGTTGGAACGTGAAAACAAACTTTGCAGGCCCCAAACAGTGGGAAATGTTGGGTGACAATAAGCATAATGTTTTGTTTTTTGTTTGTTTGTTTTTAATTTAACATAATTCAAAATACAAACTCTCAATGAGGAAAACTAACACATACAACACAACTCAGGTGCAAAAAAAAAAAAGGAAAAACAACCCAAAAACAACAAAACGAAACATTGGAAAAAAAAAAAACAAGGTAGGCTCACATCAGGGCCACTAAGTGAGTCAGGCAACCAATATCAACCTCAGAATTCAGAGCAGGGACACAAAAACATAAAAAAGAAAAACAGGATACCTTGCATATAGCTGACTTTCAATCTGTCAACAAATACTTTGACAGAGGGGACAACTAATAACAAATACTCCCCCTTGACCAGGGTCCACATAACTAGAAAAGCTTGGAAAATGTACTTATATATGTATATTCATACATACATACATACATACATACATACATACATACATACATACATACATACATACATACATACACATCCACACATGCAAATATATAAACATTCACATAATCAACATTGTTTCATTGTTTTGTTCTCAGCTTTGTATTTTGCCAGTTGTATGTCATTATAATGCTTTTAAACTAATGTTAATTGTAGTTACAGATTTGCATGGCTGTCAGGAAGAGCAGGAACTATCTTGGCAGTAGCTAATGAGTATACGAATAAACAAATAAACAACTGATGTATTCTCTTATTTGCTTCACTGATAGGTCATTTGTGTCAAGCTGAAGCTAAATGCTTCATTACTTGACTCATTTTTCTTGTGTAACAAAGACGGAGGTCTGGATGGGTGTTTTTACATCAGCTGCAAACATTCAGCAGGTCTGTGTGACTAGTAACCACCACATGTGACATGTGGAGTCAGTACTGCTAAAGCAGAGAGTTATTTTAAAAGGTGTCTATAAACCTGGCTCCTAGTCTTATGACCAACTTTGTCAGTGAAAAAATGAATGTCGTGTTTAGTAATCACCACATGGATAGAGCTATTTAAAATGCATTTTTTTTCCATGTCTGGGATTTCAGTGTCATAAAGTCAAATGAGGACATGACTGTTTGTAGACCTGTTTGTCCTTTTCACATTCCCTATAGTCATGTTCACAAAGACAATTTACAAAGTTGTGCAAACAACCCTTCTTTTATTTTCAAAATGGAACGTTAACGTCATACTGCAGATAAAGACAGTCAAACTGAAACAAATGTTTCTTTATCTTAGACTCCATTAGCAGCATATTAGCAGAGAGCTTCAAAAATGTAAGTTTGGTCACAGCTCGTCAGGTAATGACAGTTGGTTGTTTGCTCGCACAAATATAATAAAGTGGAACTCAGTTCAGACTACTGATGCTTTCACTGTATGCTCACATAAATAAATGATTAAACTGACATCAGCAAGCGTGGAAATCTTTCAGTTGAGTATGCCATGCAGTAGAAACCCTTTTATCTAATCTTTTTCTCATGCTATTATCAGATACACCTGCAGGCTGCAATGGGTTGGTTAATCATTACTGGAATTAAATGACCAAAAGCCCTGCAGTACTTAGCACTGTTCTCATTATGTATTCATTACTGGACAGCAGCGATGGCCTTGTTCTCAGCCTTCAATCTCAGTGAAGTGAACATTAGATTTTTTTTTATGATTATTCAGAGTTCCAGTAAATTTCCGCTTGTTGTTTTCCCTATTTGAGTTACAGTCTTGTGACTGCTGCTTCATATAGGAAGACAGAACTGGCAGAAGACAACAATAAAGGAACAAATGCAACAACTTTTGACGTGCTGCTTGTGTAAGTTAGTAATGTGTTTTTTGACAGGAACACAAAAACAAAAGATACTGTCTGCTTATATTTGTGATTCAAAGGGTGAGCGTCCATGTAACGTTGTTTGCTGAGGACAACAAGGGAAGCAACAAGTGGGCTCTTTTTCTCTGAATCATTCATTAATACAGCGAGTTTCCCTTAGTTATAAATAAAGATGCTGTGATCTCACCGTCTGACACTTTCTGATGGAAATCAGCTCATTAAAATAAAGAGAGTATAAAAAGAGGGGGGGGGGGTCCTCAGTTCATTAATTACAAATTATGTTTTCTAAGTGAAAAGGCACTTTCTTTTTTGATTGAACTGTAAATTAGTTCATTATTCATATTTATCCTATAACCATGTGCATATGGGAACATCTGTTTATGTAAAGTAAGAGGAGAAGCCAAATCAATGTCTTTGAGGTAAGATTTTTAACCTTTTATTGTGGAGGCTAATTTAAATCACAAACAATACACACAATGAAAACTAAAACAAACTGGGAGATGACATTTCCAGATTGATCTCCTGAAAGAATCAGATGACCTCACCTGCAAGGCCCCATTCTCTCTAAAAGGTAAAATACAAACAAATGAAACAAAGAGAGGGAGAGAGGAGAGGCAACTCAGTGAGTCATCGATCACAACATCACCATGACAACAATCTCTCACTCTCTCTCAGGAGCCACCTCATAATCAAATTGCACCCTCTAGCATCTAAGCGAAGATGTTGCAATCAGAGCAATATTACTTTTGTCCAATGATCAGTGTGGAGGCAGATTTGGCCTGATGAGCTCAGGTTTTATTGTGCTGCAGAGACTGAAGTTATTTCTAAAACAAAACTGTTGCTGCTAAATAACAAAAGATGAGAAGGTGAATCAGGTGGGGCCTTTTTAAGATTTGTAGCCATTTAATTGTGAAATAAAACAACTAAGGGAATACATGAGGATATTGATGATAAAAGAAAAGTGTCCCAGAAAACAGACACCTACATGATCTTTGTAAATCCACATGAGCTGTTTGTGACCTCTATTGGGCATTTTCAGGTATTGCACCTGTGCTAAGACTGACAGAATTTTATCCACCAGATGGAGTCATTTATTCACCAGCAGTCCTGCAACTTCCACAACAAGCTGTAATACTAGCTAAATTTACTAACACTTTTACTTGTTAATTTAAAACTACATCAATTATTTTAAACCCTTTTAAAGTTTATAATCGAAGACACTTTGGACATATTAGGTAATCCATCTCTGAAGAGAGCTGTCTGGTTGGAATTGGTTAAAAAACACTGTTTTTATTATTTATTTTATTATTTTTTTCCCTAAATAAGAGCTTCTTTGTGAGCATAAATCAGTCACAGTAAAGTAATTATATAAATTATTGAAATCACAGTTCTTAAGTTGCTCTGAAACTGAGCCACTGTATGCCTGAGGATATCTTTTTCTTTGTTTAAAGAAAATTAATGGTTTAGATGCCTGGGCAGGACTTAAAATTGTAGGCCTCTCTTTAAAAAAATCCAGCAAACTGAGAAGGTTTCAAAAGCTCCTCACTCCAGCCAATCATTCAGTGGTACCGTTGATTATTTTTCCACTACAAACAGGGATTTTACTTGTGGTTTCACTTGGCAGAGTGTGTTTTACATCATGAGGCTGAGCGGACTTACTATTTTTAACACAAGAGCTCAGAGAAATGAAAACTACAGTGCTTCCATGTTACAGACTTGACTGTTATTCCTATTACAGCTTAAGTCAGGATCATTATTTTTCATCAGGGCTATTCATGGCTGAAATCTGAGCTCTTTGACCAAATCTGAGGGAAGCAGCAGATACTTTTCACCTCTGAAATAAAGAGCAATGTGTCTGCAACATTACATAACCACATGGCTCATACTTCAAGAGATGAGATCAAACATGCACTCACAGATGTTCCTGACTTCTCTCACCTCGCTGTTTTGGGTTTAGGTGATTACATACCCCAGCTGGGTATGACAGCTTGTTTGTGGGAAACAGTCTCTTCTCTTCTTGTTCCAAAAACACGTCAGTTATCAACTGAAGAGGCTTCAACAAAAACAAAAACAAGTTTTGGAGCCTGTTCAGTTTAGCAGAGGATTTCCATTTCCTCTTAAAGTATTCATTTATTTGTAATCCTTCAATGATAATCAATCTTCAAGTGGTGAAGCATTCAAGAGGCTGACTCACACCTTTAGCCGTATGAATACAGTAACATGTTTTCCACATAATCTGTGAGTCTTTGTTTACCGAGCACATGAGGTCATGAAGGAGAGAGGCTGCTGGGAGCTTTGTTTTGAGTTGGCATGGCTGTGGCTCTCACCCTGATAGAAAATACAGGTGGACATACCTGTTTATGGACACAACAAAAACTGACACCTAAGCAAGTGTTTGAGTCCTGTATTTTGTAAAAATTGTTTTATGATACTTGACATAAGCCAAATTCAACCGTCAAACCAGAAGCATTTCAAAATATTCAAAGACAAAAATGATGTCTAATTTGCTTGTAACAAGTATTAAAAAAAATGCCGATAGGGTAAGAAAATAATTTGCTCCTCATTTCATGAAATTAGAGGAACTTCTCAGTGCAAGACACTTTTTTTTCTACCCCATGGGCAGATTTCTTAGACTTTTCAAAAGCAATACAGACACCATTTTTGTCTTTAACCCTTGTATTGGCTTCAACTTTCCCGCTCTGACTGCTTATCGAATACAAGGTGTAAAATGTTCTCAATTTTGTTGTTTGGGGAAGATGTTTCCAACATACTCAGATATGTTTAACAATCACTTTTGAATTTTATGATGCAATACATCCCATTTACATTTAGTTGTCTCTTTTTTGAGTGGGAAAAGGCAGCAATTTCATTGTTGTTTTTCCACTAAGGTTGTTAGCAGAAGTACATATGCAGATGTGTTATCACAGACAGGCATATGTCCAAGTGTAGGCAGGATATTGTGTTGAAATCATTTAAAAAATGTAATGCCAGCAAGATGCTATAATTCTTTTTTATACAAAACACATAATGTAACAAAACAGTCATAAGTAATTGTACATACAAACAGCAAAGCATGGCACCGTTCATGAAATTTTCAAGCAATTCTGTAAAAGAAAACCAAAGTAATGACAACTTTTGAAATCGGGTCAAATTAACTCAAAGGCAACAGGGGGGTTCTTTTTAAGTTTTTAAGAACTGGTTTGTCAAGTCAAAGGACTTTTTTAAACTAAAAATAAGACACAATGGGGTGTGTGGAAGTCAAAGCAAAGGCAGAAACCATGGAGGTTAGAAGTGATAGACAAACTTTTTTTGTGCAACACCAGCTGCTTTTTTTTGCCTTCCAGCAGATCATGTGAGGGCAGGTTGAATCTGATGTTGGAGCTGGTCCAGTCTGGTGATGTTTAATCCTTGTTAGCATCATGGCCTGAGCTGCACCTTGATCAACCTCCTGACCACCATCTGAATTAATATCACATCTAATCTGACTGCCCATGCCACAGAGGATATCTGTCAAGGTAAAGCGTGTTATTGGCCAGTGCCTTTGATTTAACTGTTTGTGAGGAAATTCCTCATAGTTACACCAAAAAGACTCCATCTCTGACAGTGCGCTGGAAAAAAGACCAATCCTAAGCTTTGA
This sequence comes from Thalassoma bifasciatum, assembly GCA_008086565.1. NCBI lineage: Eukaryota > Metazoa > Chordata > Actinopteri > Labriformes > Labridae > Thalassoma > Thalassoma bifasciatum. The sequence continues at coordinate 699,437 of RPOG01000172.1, forward strand.
GTAACTCTCTATTTTTACAGTGGAGTCAGAGAGGTGGTGTTCAGTAATAGTCATAGTTTCACTCGTCTTACATAAGCCCTCAATGTGTGTTTCACTCTCAAGTTTTGATCCTACGTTTGGATTTTCCTCTTTAATAATGCCTCCTGGATTGATGAACAGACGTGACACAAACCTGCTGTTCCCGTCCTGCATATTCTCGTGAAATAGGAACGCTTGAGTCATACACACACACACACACACACACTGTCTTACGCACACACTCACGAGAAATGCTGCCAGCAGTGCAGAGTTTTCTCTGACAGGAGCTCACCGCAGCTCTCTAGCACAGGAAGCCCAGAGAGCGATGGAGTCATATACATTACATCATCTCTCAGGCATGTGCAAACATCTGAAAAACTGGATCTGATTAAAGGGAGCACACGTAGGCCGCACCATCTCGAGCACC
>RPOG01000178.1:0-95000 GCA_008086565.1 Thalassoma bifasciatum
AAAAAAAAAAAAAAAAATCTTGCTTGCGTTATTTCGACGAAAGCGTATTGCTAACGGTAGAAAAAAATACTTCAGCATCTTGCACTAAGAAATAAAAAAGCCCACATTTAAGAAACCCTTGGATTAGATTGAAAATTAAGGTGAAGAAAACAGCTGGTATTTGGACTTATGTTTTTCGGTTTAGGTTTATGATTTTTTTCATTTTTATTATTGTATGTATGTGAATATGTATGTTTGTGTGTATGTTTACATGTTCATATGTGCATGTTTTCTTCTATATATACTTATGTTTTTCTATTTGTTGAACACTGCTTTTTTTTTTTTACCTATTCCTATTTTACTCAAGGTTTTGTTTTCATTGTACTTGTGTGAGTGTTGTACATTGCACTCTGTTTTTGCGATCTGAATAGAACTATTTGTACTTTCTTTATGTAAAATGAAAATTTAATCTAAAAAAAACACAAAACAGCGGAGTGAACAAGCAAACGATAACTTCAAAGAGTTGGGAATGAATAGAGGATGTGAAAGATTAAGATATGAGATGTAAAAAAATAAATGTGTAAAATAGATGGGGAAATTACGAGTAAAAGGAATTACAGCAATTTATTTGGAAAGAAGCAACGTCTGGGAACATAAATGCAAATACAAGAAAACACTAATAATTTATTTGCAAACAGTAATAAAATGCAAAATATTCATTTTTTTCTGAATCAAAATAAGCTTAAGTTCACTTCGATGATAATGGTCTGTGTGATGTATCTTCGCGCAGGTCTGACAATAAAGTGTCGGGAATATTTGTTTTTAACTCGTAGTTTATTTTGAAATCCAGCAGACCGGATGTTGATGGTTTTCGCTGACTTGTTCCTTTCTCGTATCTTCTTGTGACCTGCCCGGTGTCCTCCAACGCTTCAGATTTGACAGCCGGTCATTTGAGGACAAGAACATCAAAACCATGGTTTTTGAAGAGAAGATGATCATGAACGGAGAGCCAGAGGATGTTAGTTGATCTTAAATACTCATCAAAACTCAGCTTTAGTTTTAACGTGTTATTGTTTAGCATGTGACGGCTGAATAAGCTACAGCTATAGTTAGCATAGCTTACATATGTAATCCCATCGCTTTTACAAAATTGTTTAAGATAATTCTCACAACAGTGTCCGTATTGTCTGTCTTTCATTGACTTTCGAATTCTTGGTTTAATTTATATTAATGTAAAATTTATAAGAAAACGACATGAGTCAGCTTAGTGCTAGCTGGAATGAACCATATTGGTTTGATCGTGTTTGTCTGTTATAGGAGGAGGAAGAAGAAGAGGAAGAGGAGGAAGAAGACATGGTGGTATGGTGTTTAAAATCTCACGTTGCAATTATAATATAAATACTTATTTATATGCGTGTATGTTTGTTTATTTTGATGTTATTTACCATCAAGATGTTATCAAACTGTTCTATAATATGCAGAGGAGTATGTATGATTAAAAAAGTGAAAGTGAAGACAAAACTTGTATGAAGAGAAAAATGTGCCACTATCTGTAGACATTATTTACACCTCCTATCTCCCCTTTCATAACAGCAACTGTCTACTTGGGGTTATTTGAGGTCTGTCCTGCCATTACCTCTCCCTGTAATGTTTGTCTATAAATACATGAGACATACTCTCTCTCTAAAAAATCTCAAACCACCTGCTGACCTCATATGGGTAAACGAAATGACAGCATCCAAAAAAACTAGGTTGGAGGTGTCCTTTTGTTTTGTGTGTTAAATGTTTTACAACTGATTTTGCCCTATTTTTCACTGACATGAGGTAGTTAGCTCATGGTACTTTTTATGATAATAATAATTTTAGACACTGTCTTGGAGTACCAGTTTTTTGTATCATACGATTAGACAGGTGAGGTTGGGTAACAGGGTGGGGTACTTATTATTGACTGTTTTATTTTGAAGTATTGTGTGTTTTGTTTTAGGATCCCATTGAAACATTGCGGCAGAAGTGTGAAGAGGCAGAGCACTGTGTTAGCACGAGGGAACGCTTGGAGGAGTGTGAAACCAGAGTTGGCTCTCGTTCTGCAACAGTGGAGGATTGTACTGAGGAGCTTTTCGACTTCTTGCATGCTAGGGACCACTGTGTAAGTTTGACATTCTCACCATTTTTTAAGCAAAAGTAATTGAAATCTATCCCAAAGGAGGACAAGCTGAATGATTGACAGCTCCACAGTTGTCTTACGATACAACAGTTCCTCTTACTGGTGAAAACCCCATATTTCTGTGCTTTGTCCAGCAATAACACGAATCAACTGGAAAAGTTTCAAAATGATAGCTATTAGTTGAATTCCCCTACTCTACTCTAGTATTGGACACCACTTTGGCCTTTAATCTTGAAAAAAAAAGTCCCCCTCCATCTGTGGCAATAGACTTTTAGAATGTGATTCTGGAGGATATTGGGACCAATAAAAGCTTTGAGAAATTTCTTTTGCAACTTTTTTAATGAAGAATTTTATATGTTATGTTTAGACCTTGAAATATTTGGGGAGACATTGTTTTTGAGTAGTGAAACCAGAGGCATTTACTCATAGAGTTTCAAAAACGATGTCAGAGGAAATGAAGCACCCAGTTGAACAACAGCAACAGAAGTTGTTCATGAAATAGAACTTAACTTCGGCAATGCTGATCTGAGATCTGAACTCTACTTGCTGTAGTGTAGCATTAGTGACTGGAACAGGAAAGACTCCTCTTTGTCAACTGCAACTCATGATAAATATTGCTTGAAATTCCATTTCTTTTAGTCTTAATATAAGCTTAGATTAAGAATTTACTGACCACGAACTGCTGCAGACAGACAGAGGAATCTTCTGTAGAAAACACTTTGCATTGACCATCTTTACCTTGGAACATACAGACTTGACTGTACACGATGCCTCTCACTGGAGAATCTGTAGGGTGTAAACCTGAATCATTTCTTTTCCTGTCATGGTAATCTTTGGCATTAGAGGTATGGTAAGTGACACATTTCTGAGCCAGCTCAGGTGACTGATGACCTGGAACAGGATGTACTGTTTGCAAAATTCCTGTCAGATTTTAAAGCAATTTCTGTGCGTCACGGTCACAGATGGATTTTCCTTTAGTTTCACAGATTTTTATAAATCTTATTAGCTATTTTGACAAGCAAATATGTTTCAGTCCAGTTACAGTAACATATCAGTCAAATGTGGATAACTGTGGACTTGTTCTGTTTGCTTGCCCTCTGAACCTTTTTAACATTATTTGTCCTCCTCGTGCCTCCATACTACCAATTCCATTCATACTGCATATTGGATCAGTGTCAAATAGATTATTTAAGGTTACACACAGCTGACACTACAATCAGATGCAGGGCATGTGATTTCATGCACATATATACCCACAGTTGAAAGCAAGTGTATCACCTGCATGATTTACCTTTAAGTCAAGTGCATACAGGTTTATCATTTATTGCCTGCAGACGTTATCAAAATTGTGTACCTGCATCTTTGTGGTTCACCCCGACCACACTACATTGAATGCTTTTATGAAACTTAGATATAAAATCAACTCAATCTTCTACTTTGACATAACTTGTTTTCACTGTGCTGTAACAAAGCAAAGTTCATAACTCACAAATTGACTTTTATCAGTCAAGTAATCAATGCCCTTAACATTGAGTATGCTTCACATATATTAGGCTGACAGCTTGTCTTGAGTTCAAGAACTTAACTGGCCACCACATGCAACCTTTCCTCTAATTACTAATTCCTTTTATTTCTTATATTGGATTAGAAGCTGCTTCATCTCTGTCAGCTGTATGCTTTCTTTGACAGGATATCTACACAGTGAAAAATAATGGTGTTTTATTCCACTGTGAGGTGAAAATGTTTATAAACTGTATGTCAGGAATCTTTAGATGTTTAGGTGCTCCTTCAAATTACCTTTCTTTGAGTTGTATGTTACTGGCTTGCATTAATAAATTTCTTCTTTTGTCTTTTCTAGGTGGCACATAAACTATTCCATTCGGTCAAATAAAGTCCCGCCTGATTGTTGCACCACCGGCTGATGACATTCTGCAAACACTGTATGGCGAGGAGAACAAGCTTTTAAATATATCCATATGTGGATCTGTTGTATGCTGTAACTTTAAATGTATACTATGCGATATTTGCTTATGTGAAGAAAAAAAGTATTTAACAATGCAACCAGAGTCAAAATTCCATTAAAGTGAATGGCTTGGAAACCCTTTCATGTGTCACAAGTTTTTTTTATATGACTTTTATTGTGACTCTAAAAGTTGATAAATGATTCCTGACTGTTGTAAAATATGTTGCAAAGTCATTTGAAGATGTGTGGTATACAATCGTAACCTCGAAATGTTCAGAACACAGGAAAAAACATTGAGGATGTTTGTGACTTTTATTCAATAGGACTGACCAACATATCGTTGTCAGTGGACGTTTGAAGAATCCGTCTTTTGTTTAGTGGAGCATCGAGGCTCATTGTGGATTGAGCTCGTATCCAACAGCATGTGACACTTTCCTGACACAGTTGGTGATTGGTAAATAAGAATGCTGGGGCCTGCAAAAATATGTAGCTCCGAATAACCAATTCAGAGTGACCAAAATTCCTCTTTTGTGCGTTGGCCATATAATAAGGCTAAGGCAGTGTTATGGAAGCCCATTTTGGCCAATTAAAATAAATTAATAAAACCTTGGCTTTGTTCAATGTTTTTTGATCCATATTATGTCAAAACTAGAGATGAAAAGTCAAAATTAAGAGATGAAAATCAAAAAGTGCAGATTTTGAGACATCAGCAAAAAGTCAAAATTTTGAAATAGATAAAATGTTGTGATAAGTTAAATTTCTGAGATAAAAGGGTAAAAAATGTTGAGACTGTAAAGTTACAATCATGAGATGAAGGCTGAATTTTGAGAAGAAAAAAAAAATTTAATTTTGTATCTCATTGATTTGACTTTTATCTCACAATCTTGACTTACACCGGCAAAACAACTAGGTCAGTTTTACATTTGTATAATTTGGAATGGCAGAAATGGGCTTCAATATATTTTAGATTAGATGGATTAGTCGCTTCAAACAGAAAAGGAGTGTTGAGTAAATGTATGGGCAAGCTCTCTTTTGATATTTTTGCTGGATCTCCGGGCCGGATATGTTTGGGTTTTTAGGTCACACTAATTAATTACACAGAAGATATCATGCACATACTGATAACTGTGGTATAATTCATACAGTTGGGTTATTTGCATAGGTTATTTGGCTGAGATGACTTTGCATAGGCAGCAGCAGCAGCGCCCTCTATGTGGAAACACGTGTTTTTCTCTCTTTGTAAAAATGCTAACTGGCTACCATCACCTGACTTTATCTTCCGGAGGAGCTCCATGATGGATCTGTAGCTGGACCCGTTAACCGCGCCCCCTAATCGACTTGTGAGCTCCTGCAGCTCCGACACTTGGCCAAACAGTCGGAACAACAGTCTGTGTCTGGTCACATTGTCGTTTGCTCTTGGAGCTCGAGGACAACCGGAGGAGGAATCATGGATTTCCAACAGATTCTCGAGGAAGTTGAGCCCCACTATGGGACGGCTGCCCTGGTTACAGGTGCTGCCTGCGGGTTTGGAGCTCTGCTGGTTTTGTTGCAGAAGTTCAGCAGCCACCAAAAGACGAAGGAGAAGATCCGGAGGGCGAGGGCACGGAGAGATGACAGCCTGCAGCGGGCAGAGCAGGCTGTGCTCCAGTACAAGGAGTCGGTGAGAAAAGCAGCCCAGTCATGTGGGGAGGGGGCTCGGGTGTGAGGAGGGAAAGTTAAACAGTTCTGAAGGCACTGGTCAAGTAAAACAACACAGATTGTCATACTACACAAACAAACAAAAAGAATGTAGACTGTGTAACATTCATAGAGCTACAATTGTATCATAATCCGTGCATGGAGGTCTTAGCAGGTAACGTTAGCTCACAGTCAGTATTATGGGTAATCAGTTCAAATGATTAACGTCAACTACGTAGTAACGACGTGCGTCAATACTTTATCTGATTAGCCTAAAATTAATGGTTAAATTCGTACAATGGTTAGCTAGTTAGCCATTATAAACGCAGTTGTTTACTAGAAGTAATGAGTAAACAACTTATGTAACATTGATAAACTACTTCAAGCTGTTGGAAGGTTACTTTTTTGACCTTTTGGATGATGTAACTTTTTAACTTACCAAACTTGGTCCTCAAAATTATGGCAGATAGCAATAAGAAGTTTGTCCTATACAAAAGGTATCACAGCGAAGACATACTTCTTTGACTGGCGTTTTGTTGGAAAAATAACTTGTCTTACCCTCCTATTGCCCTCATATTTACTCTGCACCATCTGTTCTGATTGCTCATTAAGTATAAGTTGAACATTTTTCCCCATTTTTTTTCCAACATACTCACATATATTAAATGTTTACTTTTGTACTATAGGGTATAATAGATCTTTAATTAAAAAAATTGCATAAATTTCTATAAAGCATACACAATTTAACAAAAAAAATAGTCCTAATGAATTTTACATTCAAATTGCACAGCACAGAACCATCCATGTCATTTTCAAGCAATTCTCTGAAGGAAAACCAAGGTTATCACAAAATAACTCATCACCCTCCTGCTGTCTTCAGGTCAAATTGACCCAAAGACAACAGGAGGGTTAAAGTTTTGGATGAGTCCCATGTGACAAACTTAAATATTTTTCAAAAGTTACAGATAGACTACATTATTCTACTGTTCATTTACAACATTGATGTCAGTTTCTTGGTGTTGACATTGTGCAAATATTTCTCTTCATGTATAAACTTAATGAAGTGTTTGTGTGTGTTAAACTTTCTATCTGTCCATAGCATCCCTTGCATGACTCTGCTCACATCTTGACACTGTCCTTGCCTGAGTTGACAAAGCAATTGCAGGAAGGATCCCTAAACCCGGAGGAGGTGTTTTACTCATACATAGAAAAGGTCTAGTACCCAATAATACACAAATCCTATTACTCTTCATGTAAACCTGTTGGTTTAAGCATGTTTCTCATATAATTATCATCAAAACAGTTATGACCCTAAGTTTTGCAAAATAGCCTTTTGATCAAAGAGTTTGAGTATGAGCCTGGTCTCTTTTTGGTTTACCCACAGACTCTGGATGCACATAAGAAACTCAACTGCTGCACTGAGATCATATTAGAGAGTTTTGACCAACTGAAAACTCTCTCATCCAGCAAGAAAGGGCTTTTGTATGGAGTTCCAGTTAGCATCAAAGAAAACATGGCATACAAGGTATGTCTTTTTGTTACAATAAATCACAAAAGGATGGTTCTAAAGGATATTTAAATATACTGATACCTTCAATTTGCTCAACTCTAACTCTCTGCCTCTCTTATGTTAACACAAGAATTATGACAACTCCTGTGGTGTGGTCTGTAACCTGGAGCAGCCAGCTGAGATGGACAGTGTGCTCGTTGAAGTTCTGAAGAGACAAGGAGCTATTCCTTTTGTGAAAACCAATGTGCCCCAAAGCCTGTTAAAGTAAATGATTATCTAACACTTGGTCGTAAACTGACCCTATGCAACTGTTTTTGCAGTTGTGCTCAGTTACATATGTACTGTTGTCAGGTTTCAACATTTTACGAAAGCTGTTAAAGCTTGTGGCTAATCTGCATTTCCTTTTATTGCTTCACCAGTTATGACTGCAGTAATCCCATCTATGGGCAGACCGTAAACCCTCACAACCTCCAGAAGACCTGTGGAGGATCATCTGGAGGTGAGGGGGCTCTTATTGGTGGAGGAGGTTCTGTGCTGGGTTTTGGCAGTGATATAGGGGGTAGTATCCGTATTCCCTCCTCGTTCTGCGGGATCTGCGGCTTTAAGCCAACAGTCGGTCGTCTCAGGTGAGTGTCCCTGCCCTGCTTTGATTGTGATTGGCCATTGTGACACTTTGATCTCATTTATATCTCTTCTTGCTATTTCTCCGTCAGTGCACAGGGTGTAGCTCCACTTTATGGAGGGCAAAAATCAGGTTAGTTACAGCTTTTTTACGACCCAGCAAATACTACACATGATAAATAAAGGTAATTATGATAACTTTTTTGTTGTTTCTTCTGAAATCAGTGGAAGCAACCATTGGACCCATGGCCAGGGATGTGGACAGTCTGGTGCTATGTATGCAAGCCCTGCTGAATGATGACATGTTTCACTTGGACCCCACTATTCCACCCATGCCTTTTAATATGCAGGTGTGTTATTTAACTAAAAGATTTGTACTCAACATTTTAAGGAAATTGCTTCACTGGGAAAAGTAATTTCCTAAAATTGTGCATGCAGCATGGGGTGGCTTCAGGGGAAACTGCCAAACACAGAAAATCTGTAAATTTACCAACTACTCAGTGATGAATCTTTTTTCGTTTGTTTGAAACCCACCAGTCACTTTTTAACTGACTTTCTTTGAAATAGTCTAAAAATAGTTTGAAAAGTCTAAATTTTTTTGATTGTGTTGTATGTTGCTCTGGACAAAAACATCTGCTATATGAAATTGTTGAAATCATACCCTATTTTGTACTTGCAAGAACAAGACTGAGGAGTTAAAACAATCACCAGAGATTGATGCTAGATGCATTTTTTTACCTCTGTACATAACAGGGCTAAATGCCTCCAGTGTTTAAGTTTTACTGAGCTAACTAACTACTAACCCCAGGCACATATTTACACTGTAGGTAACACTATTACTGTGTAACTATTACTCAAAGAAAGTAAATAAGTCTTTTTTCCTACTCTTTGGCTTTGTTATAGTGGGATGCTAATGTTACAAACAGATTACTTTGAGGCTGCAATTTAAGAAATAACCTTTCCTTGATATCACCCAACTTGTGTACACAAAGCTATGTTTGTCTTAGTAAAATGTTTACCATAACCCAGGCTTACACCTTGGTGCATATTGTAACCTTATCAACCAGTTTCAGTGAACAAGCTGGCGGACACTTGTTTTGCAGGTGGGAACTGATCCCTGGTGACGAGTTCCTGTGGGAGGAGTCACAATGATTTTTTATAATGGTTTTACAGAATTGAGTTGCTGGTTCTCTGATAATGACCTGAGCACCATTTCTGTTGACATACTTCCAACAAGTCTGTCCACTTTTGGCAGTACTATGCATTAGCTTATTGTTTTAATGTTTACTGCAATTATGTAAGAAGTTAAATCAGAGCCTTAGTCTGCCTAACAACACCAGCCCCCCATAAAAATGTATTTGCTTGTGTTATGCTGGTAATTGTTCTGTTTGTTTTGTTTCAGATATACCGAAGCTCCAAACCACTCAGGATTGGCTACCTCGAGAACGATGGCTTTTGTCAACCATCTCCGAGCATGGCCCGAGCTGTCAGGGAGGTCAAAGTTCTGTTAGAGCAAGCAGGGCACACTGTAAGACCAGTACAGGCACTGAAGTACTCATAAAATTTAATCTCATTTGTATGTTCTTAACACAGCTTACTTTTTTTTTTGCTTTGTTTCCGTAGCTCATTCCCTTCAGTCTTTTGAAGGTCAAACAGACTTTCTATGAACTGGTGATGAGAGCTGTTGCAGCAGATGGTGCTACCGCCATAGTTCAAAAACTGTATGTGTATGCACAGTCCTTGTCATTGGTTGTCTTGTTTAATGTCTAATTATTGGGAAAAAAACTGTTACACTAAAGTATGTTTATAATATAAGGTTGAAGTGCAGCATGGCAGAAATTTTCATATCTGTCCTGCTACTAGAAATACAGTCTCTTTAAACAAGACACTTCTTTTGGTATTGATCACTCTACTCTGTTTGTGTTTTAGGGAGGGGAGCCCTCTGGATCCCAGTATCAAAACACAGGCTTTGTCTTTATACTTACCTGTGTGGTTGAGGAAAGTCCTTGCATTCCTCCTCAAGCCACTGGTGAGTTTACTACTTCTCAAAATCACATAGTTATGACAACAGATCAAAGTAAATATAATTTCCCCTTGTAGAATCTAAAAATTGTCTTTATTTTTGAGGGTTGACAATATAACACCATGGACCTGGTCTCCTCCTTCTTTTCAAATGATAAATGCAACAAATTTCCATCCTTTTTGCAGACAAAAATTGGCACAATTTATAACAGCTTCACAACTTTTCCCACAATCTAAATTGCCGTACCTCTCTTTGCCTCAACATCCAGCCACTGTCTCACTTTACCTCCATTATTTCATTTGAACTGACTACCATCACCACAGGCATAAAAAAAAATCAACATATTCTTGACCTAATCCCAATCATCCTGATTGAGTACTATCGCCCAGCCATCTCTTCTAATAATAAAACTCATTGGCTTCTCCATTGAGTCTGATCCAGCCCCCAAAAACCTCAAACTTGCAGCTGTTACTCCCATCCCAAAGAAACCTGGACTTCATCAAGACAATATTTGTAACTTCTGAACCATTTCAAACCTACCCCTTTCTGTCAAAAGTCCTGGAATGTGATTTGCCCTCCAGATCAAGATCTGGCTCAGAGAGATGATTCATTTTGTGTATCTGTAATCTAAGATTTGCTTGTCTCTTGCAGTCTCCTCGTTCTTCTGCCATGCTCAGTGCTTTCTGTGGTGTTGGGTGAGAAATACATTTTGTAGTTGGCAGCATGTCCTGTACATTTTAATACTCAAACATTTCAGCAAATAGACATAGTGTGAAAACTCACTCTCTCTTTTCCCCCCTTTGTTTTTTTATAGATCGGTTCCAGAGCTGTGGAAGCAGCATGCAGCTGTTGAGGTACAGTTAAAGTCAGCCTGCCAGATATTAGCTGTGAGGCAATACTGGTTGCTGAGAAAGTTGTAATGGTTTGAACATGCCTCTGGCTCTTAGCAAAGTAAGCTGGCAAGATAAAATGCAAACTGTTGAGTAATCAAATAAGAAACTGAAGCTAACTGAAATTTAAGAGCTTTTGGATAAAATGCAGGGTCATTGAGAAACAAAATAACATTACATAACATAAAGAAAAGCACAATTTTAGAGAAATAAAATGACATTGTCTGTTTTCTCATGGGAGTAACACTTTAAAAGCATAAACAATTGTTCTTCCACCTCCACACAGCCCTGCAGGGGTGTGCCGATGTTTGCAAAGCTCAGCCCATCCCTAATGCTTACCTCCGCTCCCAACTGCTCACTGCAGCCAGGGGCTTCTCAGTCAAACAGGCACTCACACACATACATCCAAACACACACACACCTGAACCTCTATGATGTAGACTTGAATAAAGACATATGTAGTCAACTTTGAATGCAAGCATTTTTTGAAGATTTGCACTCATTAGCCTTTTAGCTTTCAGCGTAAGTAAATATGTGCTGTAGACTTCAAATTTACTTGTCTCCCATCAGGACTACGCCCAAGAAACAATAGCAGAGTGGAGAAAAAGCAACATAGACGTGCTGCTTTATCCTGTGATTGGACCAGCCTTCAACTTCTATTACTGCTGCAAGAATACTCGTATGTAACTTATGACACTTTTTATTTTGTTGATGTGAGTGGCTAGAGAGATGTCAGAGTAGTCACCAACTTAGATTCCTCCACATAACAGAATACTTAAATTAACAAAGGATACAAAAGTGAAAAACTTGCTTTTCTCTCCTTTTCCAGAGCTTTGCAGTTACACAATGCTCTTCAATCTCCTCAACTTTTCTGCTGGAGTTGTTCCTGTTTCTACAGTGAGTGCAGAAGATGAAGAGGAACTGAAGCACTATAAAGGCATTCATCGGGATATTTGGGACAAGAGTTTCAAAGAGGTATGAAACATACAAGCCTGAGGTGTTCCCAAAAATACGATGCTGTATAGCATGAATAGATCTTCTAGATCTAGTGAAATAGGCACTCAGGGTAGTCAGTCATATTGCCTGTGAAGACTTTTCACCACTTTCTGCTTTAAAAGTAGTTCCTCAGTTGGTCAGTAGGTGGAGGCAGAGGACTGTTGACCTATTGCTGTGTCTGTGTGCAGGCTGTGACTGGAGCCCAGGGTCTACCTGTGGGTGTGCAGTGTGTTGCCTTGCCGTGGCAGGACGAGCTCTGCCTGCGCTTTATGAAGGAGGTTGAGGAACTGGTCAAAGAAAACAGACAGTAGGGACTGGAGGCCACAGGTGGGACGCACACTTCAGTAGCACTTGAAAGATGATAACAATTCCATGAAACAAGGAAAAAATGAAGGTGCTCTTTTAGACTAACACTCCACAAAAAAGAATAATAAATCATATCAGAACTAAATGAGATAAAATTCAAGTTAATATGATTAAGACTGATATAAAAAAGGTACTTAGACTTTACCTCAGTAACTCAGGTTATGTTATGATGCTCAGTGGTTTTATGGCCATAGTACTGAATAAATAATGGTTAAATGCTAAAATGTTGTAAGTTATTGTCATATGTTCTGATATAAACTGCTTACTTCTTGTGCTTATTTTCATTAATGTTTACACTCCACTAAAACTTAAATGTTTTAAATTATCTGCTTCATACTTTTACTTTCATCTATGAATATCAATCATAGGAAATCATGTCTAACGCTTAATTGTTTCGACATCAGATGAGGTAAAAGATAAATTCTTGGATTTGTTGTGATTTATTTGATATTTTACGTTATATCACATGAAGAGAAACCAAATGCCTTTGAAGAAATTCACTTTGTGGCACTTTTGGGCACAGCGGCATTGACTCCACAGTGATAAATGTTGGAAACTTGCGTTTTCATTGAATGTGAAAACTAGTATCATTTTCCTTATCCTACTGTGTTTTGAAAATTTTTGTTCAAGAATAAAAGAAATGACTTGATCACTCCAAATTACTCTTGTTGAAATTTATTTTCAGTTGTACAAATAGCTGGAGCCTGATCTTCTGTTCCTTTCTCTGGTTATCTATTTCACAAACAGCAGATTGTGATTTTAACCTTTGATGGTTATTCTCTTTCTGTTGAATATTTGGTAAGCTGACTTCTTAAAGTTTTGGACCGTGTGGTTCACTGTAATAGCATCACCTTTTTCCTCCCTCGACCTCTCCACATCTCCATTACTATGTCTCAGATAAGTACAGAAATATTTTATTCTATCAAGTGATTGTTGCAACAACGCCGTAACAGGAAACCGAAAAGAGATAAAGGTGACTAATGACACATGGCGCCTCCATCTACAAGTCCAGCGCACCATGTCGTCATATTGTGATTACCCTGTGCTATTGTAAATATGTGTTTCTGTTGGGTTTACATAAATTTACATATGCTTTAAAACTCTCCTGGGATGGGAAACCATTACCGACAATGTTAGTGTATTCCATTACAATCTCCGACATTTGCGCTGTAGTCTCATTGAATAGAAATGGCTATGAGCATGTGGTTGAGGAAGGAGGGCACGTTAGGCGAGGAGGGGGAGCAGGAATTGAGAGGTTGTTCTTAGCATTATCTGTGGCACATAGCGAGAGGGTGTGTGGGTCTCGCTGTGCCACTCAGTCAGGGAGCATTAAGCTTTAAGAGGCAGTGAAGAGACTCAGGTCTTCAGAGGGAACTTGACATTGTTCATAAATCCCCCAGGATCTGAAACAGGAGCAATGACAAATACACACAAAGACAGCCTTCAAATTTGCCAATTAAGTGCAGTTACCGATTACAATTTGGCTGTTCTATTTATAATACACATGATAGTCAGGCTTACCACTGATGTATTTAAACACATGATAAAGTGTCAGTGATACACATATTTGAAGTACATATTTTATCCTGGCACTATTACATCAAATAAAGATAATTCTACCATTTACTACATATATGTTTCTTTCATATATCGTGTATCGAACTTTTGAGATATCAAACTTTGCTGGACTGTTTCTTTGCAAGGGATTTTAAATAAAGATTTATATTCCTCACCATATCGACACATTCACTCCATATTCATACACTGATGGTAGATGATGCTTTTATAGGGAACCACTGGTACTAACTCATTCCGTATGTTTGCATTCACATTCACCACTGACCCTCACCAGGAGCACGATGGTGTCCTAAGTCTTAGTCCAGGGACACTTTTGCACGCGACTGCAGGGTCTGTAATTGAGCGGCCAACCTTTCAAATTGAGAGATTACCTTCTCTGCCACTGCGCCACCACAGCCTTATGTGTTCATTAGAAAAGAGAGAAGAGGACACATAAAGGTGATGGTTGATTTATTGATTTATATCTCTTTATGAATCCCTTCACCAGTATAACCACTAGCGCTGGACAATGAGTCACAAAGTAGATTCAATTGCAATATGACCTGCTGCAATATAAATCGCAGACATTGGAAGATTTCTTTAACCTTAAATGTTTCAGAATACATCAAACTTTTTTTCAGTAGAGTTTTAATGCTCTTCAATCCTGAAGTAAACCCTGCTCAACCAAAGAGATCCCTTTAATCTAACAATTGATACCATCATCGCATTAGTTGGGGAACCTTGAAATAATCACACATGTAGTTGTCTTAGGGTGAGAGGCAGGGAACGCTCTGACATCAATTACAGGGCTGGCACATAGCAACAGACAACCGTTGACACACACATACACATACACACAGAGCTATGAGGCAATGTAGAATCACCAATTAATCCGATGAGCATGTTTTTGTACTGTGGGAGGGAGAGAACCCACATGTGCACAGGAAGAACATTGAAACTTTACACAGAAAGGTCTACCTTATCCTTGGTCCAAAGCGGTGACCTTGCTGTGAGCAAAGTGTTTCAGCCTTGTCAGCATCTCATCTGACTCAATTCTGATGTCTATAATCTGCTATTTTTCGCACAGTCGTGGGATAAAACACAGCTGTATTTCCTCTCAAGACAAACGTCCGTTCAATTTAGTTTTCATTTGATATTTTCTTTGTGAACTGTAAAAGCGTAGGTGTCAAAATGCAAGAATCAAGGTTAATCAGGATGAATCTACCACTTTAGTGCAGTAGTCCTAGTGTTGTTCAGTTTTTGGTTTTACTTGGATGCCAAAATGAAATACAACCATCTTCAAATCTTTTGTCCAGCCTGGTACTCCTCTGATGTAAATTGTGAAAATGTTTCCTGCAAAGGCTTTAAAAAAAAAACATCAAGAAATTGGGATAACGAGAGCTTTTTAAACATGTACATCATAGAAATATGTTTTGTTTCCTTGTATAGATTGTGATACATGCTCCTTGACGCCTTATCATGCAGATAAGGCATAAGGCATTCGTGCTCCAGAGCAGCCGTCATTGCAACTATCAGCACATATAGCAAGGTTTTTAATATCTTAACAGTTAATGAAGGTTTCTTAATCGAGATTATCCCCTGAATGGGTCTGTCTTATGGGACAGACTGATGTGATGTTGATGTTAAAAAGTCTTACCCCGATAACTGGCATACCCCAGTGAACTCACTAAAGTTATGATCAGATTATGTTTATTTAGCAAAGTTGGAAAGTTTTAATGAAAGAGTTTGAGAAGTCTGATGTAGAAGACCAAATCTCAGCCTCTTGTAATCACACAGCTGAACCATCCAACAACCATGACAGGCCGAGGTGCTCTTCTCATGTAACGTCTCATTGATAAGAGCAGCAAACACCTCATTTACAGGAACCTTAGGCTATAAGATCAGGTACTTTAAAAGCCATCCAAACACATTCAGACCCTGCCCGTGTGCCAGCAAATAAAACACCTTGATATCACCCCAACTAAACTAGGATGATTCTGTCTTAATGTCCCATTTCAGGGACCAAGGAGCCCATAGTCTTTATGGCTCCACAGTACTGCAGGTAATAATGTTTGACACAGCAGGGTTTCTGCCTTTCAGATGATCAAACTGACAAGTTCAGCCTGCAACCGCAGCCACTTACAGGAGACATCAAGAAGCAGCAAGATTGGCAGCTTTTAGTGCTTTGGTCCATTTCATCAGCCGTTACTACCAGCAGAGGCGACGTGCTGTGGAGGACGAGTGGGAGGAGGGGAAGGCAGATTAACAGACAGCTGATACAGGTGTATAGGCGGTATCAAACAGCAGCTCTGTCAATACAGCAGGCATCAAAATTCTTCAGAAAGGGGCTGAGGGGCTGGGATCCTCGAAGTATACCCACCGATTTCACTATGACAGGATTAACTGGGAGCTCCGCATGATTTTCTCAGATTCTGTGACTCAACAATTCAGTGATCCACGTTCTATCGGCTTTAAAGGCCCCTATCCCAAGTTTCAAAAGCTTACCCTTCGGACAAGGGACATTCTTTCTCCCATGCAGTTCCGCTTCCCCTTTTCTGCTACATTCAGTTGTTCATCAACCCCCGTCCTCGCCAGCTCTCCCATCCTCCCTTCTCTGCACATCTGCTTGGTTTGAGTTTTCCTTTCTTTTCTCCAGCGCCTTGCTTGGCCCAAGGCCCTTATAGCCAAATTGGTTTACATTGGAGAGATAAATGCTCTGCAAATGCGCTTAAACACGTACAGTAAAAAATGCAGACAGTGCGTGTCAGGATTATCACCCAAGTCAGGGGGAGAAAGGAGAGCGTCTCTGTTGCACAAAGCTTGGGAGCCGGAGTGAAGCCTGCAGATATAGTCCGTCTCATCCACTTCTCAGGAGAAAGAGAGGAGGATTTAGCATTTGCATGCTAGTCTGTAATTCCTGGCATTATATAACTTGTCGCCAACAATCAAACTCCTGTATTGTGAAAGTATTGTTTCACATGGGTGAGCAAAGTGTGAAGTTAAACTCTCAGAGGAAGGGGTTTTATTGGGAGCATGGAGACAGCTGGTCCAAGATGCATGGCAGAGACCACCCTATATGCCAGTGCAGGAAATATTCAGAAACCCAACAGAAGGTACATCTCAAAATCCCCTCCAAATATTCAGCTTAGAGCATAAATGACTCACCTGACAGCACTGAGTGGCATGCTGAAAGAGGCTGATCCGAAGCGCTGTCGCTTTGGGAGGAGAGTTCACAAATGTGTACACATGTAGCCCCAATTATTGGGCCTGCTTGACCTTACAGATGATGATTACAATCCAATCAATTAGTGCACTTATTTAGGAAGTGTATTGACGGGACTACAATGACTTTTTAAGTGATCTTAAAAAAGTCCCATATTTAGATATGTGACTGATCATGATTCAAAACTTAAAACAAGACAACAAGCGCTAGATAGGTTATTTCCAAATGCAATTTCTCAGCGTCTCAATTGGGTCGGACTTGAACAGATTTGACTTACGGGAAGTTGAAGTCTCTAAGACAACACCACGCCAGCTGAAGAAGTTTTGTAGTGAGAAGAGAGATCTGTGTTTTTCCTTGCTGAAAATTACACTGTAAGAAGTAACTGTTGATTAACAGCTAATTTTCCACAGTAATCCACTGTTTTTATGTGATACAGCTTCTCTAAAACTTATTTTGACCATTAAGTGAAATATTTTACTTTTGGTGAATTCATCACAAATCTACCATATGTTTTCTTCTGTTTTGCAGCTATTAGGTTAAAAGAAGAACCTAACTTCTGTTCAGAGATTTTTACCTAATCATGTTTGCTTTGTGATTTGCAGTAAAGGGTCATGGCCTGGAGATGAAGCATTAACCATTGCGACAAAGACATGAGCCTTGCTTCATTCAAATACTGCTCCGAAAGGTTTTATATGTCGAAGATGGTTATGTGGGGACACATGTAGCTCATATTATGAACACTGAAGAAGAAAAAGAAAGTAGAAGAAAGTATTTATCAAACCAAGGTTCACTTTTTTTTGTCCTCCAGAATTTTTTAAATGAAATTAAAATTGAATCAAAGAATACTTGAAAAATTATGTTTAACCATAATAAAAACAAGCTCATATTGAAGGAGGAAGATGTCTCTCCCAGCTTGTGAGAAGAATACATTACTGCAAATTGTTCCACAGATACAAGGAAGACTAAATTCAACATTTAAGGGAGGGAATTAAGCTTTCCAAAGTTATAAACTCGAGTAACTTTGGTGAAAATCTTTTTTTTTTCTGTACAGCTATTATCAGAGATACATTTATTTGTGTGATGTCACAGAAAGTGTATGTGTACAGTGTAGGCAGGATATTTTTTAATTCATTTCAATTTTTTAATGGAACCAAGATGCTATGTTTTTGTTATAAAACACATTATTAAAATAATTAATATTCATAACTTTCGGCTTAGCATGAAACCATTCATGTAATTTTCAAGCAATTCTATGAAAGAAAACTAAAATTATGACAAAATGACTTTTGAAGACAACATGAGGGTTAGGAAACTATCTAAAGACTGCTTTTTGAATTTATGATTCCCACACATAAAGTTGTAAAATCAACAAGGCCCCAAGCAAAAAATTACAGTGACCAAAGGTTTCCTAGACATTTTTGGCTGTAAAATTATGTCTGGGGGGGGGATTCTGTAAAATGTCCCCAAATGTTTCTCAGTTTGTTATACAGACCAAAGTTATTTATAATAAATCAATACACTGGGCTACTGGCATTATTCTAATGCACCAACCTCAAAGTCAAAATTTTAAGATAAAAAGTCAAAATCATGAGAAAAAGAGTCAAATTATGAAATATGAAAAAGTTAAAATTTTGAAATAAAGAGACAATTTTGTGATCATATTCAAAGTTATGAAAATAAGTTCAAATTTTGAGATTAAGTCAATATATATATATTTCTTTTAAGATAAAAAAAAAACATAATTTGAATTGAATTTTTTTATCCCAGAATTTTGACTTAATATGAGCAAAAAAAAAAAAAAAAAAATTTTCAAAGCCAGCATTTCGTTTTGTATTTTTATTGTTTGTTTACGCTCTCGAAAATATTCACTTCAAACAGAAAAGGAGTGCTTTAAGTAAATTTATGGGTTATGAAGCTTCTTCATCATCATTGAGTGTCTTTGAGTAGTTTTGCAGGATCTCTAAAAGGCCAGGGGGGGGTCCTCTTATTGGGATTTCAGAATATAGTCACCCTAATAAAAAACTAACCACATTTTGGAAAAGATTTTACAAACAACGTCCGAAAATTTACTTCAGAAACAACTATGCCACACTTGTAAGAAGTAAGCGTCCTTCTTGCACACCTGTACTCCTCTTTCCTTCCAAGACACTAAACTGCTGTCCCTGTCCGCCAGCATAAATGTAAAACCCCTCCACATACTCTTCCGTGGGGATTTGGGTGTAAAACTTCCAAGAGAGACTACAGCCAGCCCCCTCCTTCACTTTCAAAAAAGGCCCCTTTGCCTTGTCCCCAAGACCTTCCCCTCCCTCCAAATCAACGCCGCCCCCCTTAGACCCCCCAACACAAAGCCCTTAGTGCAAACCCAGCGCAGAAATCACAGCACACCATTCAATCATTGTTTTTTCCCCTCTCTCACCCCTTTTATGGTCCCACTAAAGGTTTTAGCCGGGCAGAGAAGGAGGGCTGTCACTGAGGAAACCTTAGCCCATTGATGAAGTGACAGGAGCTGCCAGAATATGATCCTAATCCTGTTTCTAGCATTCTTTTAGCCCGCTGGCATTGCAATTCCTCCACACATTCTCTGAGCTGTCAACTAGGAAAATCCCTCTAATAGCGCATTGCCCAGATACACATCAAAGAGCTCCTGGAAACCTTCAGCGGCTTAGCTGCCATTGACACACTCACACACACACAAACACACACACAATTCTCCAATTAACTTACACCCATATGATCTTAGAGAGCACACAAAACACAGATTGACCACGTGTAGGGACTGCGCCTCAAAAAATCCTGATGAAAAATTGTCCCTAAATTATTATGCTACACTGACTTGCCCTCTCCTCACCCAGCCTCCCCTCTCGCCTCCTTCTTCAGTTAGACAGTGATATAATCTTTACAGTCAGTGAGAGAGAAAAAGGAGAAAGAGCAGGAAAAACAGGTGTCTGAACTTTGCTGACTCCAGGAACCCTTTCAGTCCCATTTTATCTCATTCTATTCTTACTTAATCCATCGATATCCCAACCAGAGGTAATCTTCTTATGGCAAAGCATTCTGTTTCGGTGCAGCCAAACCTTGGCTGACAGGGTGGGGGAAGAGGAGAGCAGAATGAGCGAGTGAAGGGTAGGTGGGTGGGTGGGATGTGAATTGGAGACTTTAGAGCCTGACACTGTGCTTCAGTCATTTCATTTAGGATTAGTTATTCCACACTGGGTGAACAAGTGGCAGGTTTCCCCCGTATGTGGCGTGTAAACCTCACCATCAGGGATAGGAGACCTCCTGTGTCTAAATTATGAACGGTTCATCAAGGCGTCTTTTGGTGGAAAATATTTAATACACCTTAAATTACTCTGAAAACGTTTAGAGATAATGTGCGTGGAAATCAAAAGTGTTTATAAAGTTTCACTTTCCTGTCTGTTGTCACATCAATGTTGGCAATCCAGAGAGGAACCAGACAGATTCGACACCCACTGATCTAATCCCTGTCCTTTAGCTCACTTTATTTTACTTCAAAAACTTCTTTGCTTTTTTTGTTTCTGTCTTTCTTTGTGAGAGATTGTAATAACACTGTTTTACAGTGGCTTGTTCTTTCACATTTTTGTCACCTTTAAGCCAATACACATCCAAGGTTTAATTATCAATCTCATAAAACTTTAACTGAGACACTGAGATTTCTCATTAACTGTGGTACTAATCCTTTACCCATAACACCTAAGCTAGTTTCATATTGTTCTCTCCAAAACAAATGTGTCTCCTTACACTGCTTTTGAAATGTCTTTAGTATTTTTTAACTCTTCTTTTAGAAAAACAGTAAAATGAGACACAAGTACCATCAAATATTTTCAACCAACCACACTGAGAGCATGAGTCATACTTAAGTTTGATTTATTCCCTTGCATTAAACAGATAAATTACTTACATCTTAATCAATTGAGAAATACATGTTTTTAATCTACAGTGACATAATACATAAAGTACGGGCCTGTGCGTCTTTCTGCTGAATATACCATCGGCTCAGGAAAGGTTACAACTCTGTCGAGTTCAATGCAGCATCAAACTGAACAATATCTGACTGGGCTTATATTCAGACACTGCATCCTTTATTCCTCCCCTAGGTCCCTCACTTAAAGCCAAAAGCCAAGAATAAGCGTAATGTTTCCTCTGAAATTCTTCACACAAAAGTAAACATGGAGTTACTCTTTAGTCAGACAGGTAAAAGCAAACACTGACGGATATTTACAACGCTCAATGGATTGTTGAATGCTAAGCTTAGTGCTGCTTTTTTAAACAAGGCGGGTAGAAAATACATTTGGTTGGGGCTTAAAGTGAGTCATCTGAGCCTTTCTGATCAAAGATCTTCATCTTGGGTTCTGCAGCTGTAAGCCATGCTGCAGAGGGGTATGTGCATGCATAGTTCACATTTAAGGGTTTATTATAGAGTATTTCAATTTCTCAAGTCTGACCTGGAATGAAACCGATAGCTCAGTTGTTAATGATCTCCTGCCCAGACTTCACAAAGGCAGCTGGAGTCGAATCAAGAGGCTTCAGTTATCATAGTTGGTTTGTCCAGCTGATCAAGAAGAGTAAAGAACAAAGGTCCTGTGATCCGGTGGCTTAAAAGTCAAAAAGATTTAGTCACTATTATGGTCAAGTTGGATTCTTTTTTTCATAAGGTCCTTGGTTTTTCTGCTTCAGGCAGAGATGTTCTTCCCTCTGCCTGGTGAGCTGCATGCCATTTCGATGAAAATATGGAAGGATGTAAAGGAAACTCAGGGACTGAAACTGGAGGAATGTGCCTAGAATGTGCTTTAAGATTGCATGTGTGCCAAATTGAAATAGATCTATCAGTTCTGCTGCTTTAGCTTTGGGAATGGGTTCATTTGACACAGAAAAAGCAAATAAAACATTTTTGTTGATTTGTTGATTTGTAGTTTGCATTCTTTTGGTCTTTGCAATGAAGTTCATATCATCATGACCATAACTAGAGAGTTTTATCTGGGATTTTTTTTAAAAACTATTGGAGCGTTTTGGTCAGATACATGTTTGCGGACAATAGTGAGAAGTCAGGAAAAAGGTGGAGTAGCCTCAGGTGGAAAGGACCCATGATTCATAGGTACAGCCCTGACTGAAGGGTGAACATGAACACTGCGTAGTCTGGTCTTCAGTTTGGGAGTGTGTCCAGTCCCAGCGAGGCTGCGTGCTGCTTCGCTCTCAGACGGAGGTTCTCAATGCTGGTGGTCTTACTGTTGAGGCTTCCAGGCAGGGTGCCCGGCGCTGCCTGCAGTAGCGGGCTGTTCCACACCTGCTGGGCCTGTGAGAGGGTCTGATAGTAGGATTGACAGGGCAAAGAGCTCAGTGGTGATGGCATGTTGACGTTCATGCCCAGGTAGGGCAGAGAGGATGGCGTGCTCATGTCAAAGGAGGGGTAGTGCACCAGGTTGTTGGTGGCGGCCATGTGCTGCCGAAACTGCTCCTGCAGGCGGAAGAGGCTGAGAGGAGACGAGGCGTAGGAGTTGCTTTGTGGCAATCCAGTGGTTGTGCTGCTGGAGGGGGGCAAAGTGGGGGAGCTCAGAGGAGAGTCTGAGAGATAAAAAGAAGAAGCAAAGGGTTTTAGCTCTGTCTCCAGAATTAATGTAAAAGTCAACAGAAATGTGAATCAATCGTTCAAATACCAGACATTAGTTTCCAAAGCTAAGGAATAAAAATAAAAAGAGTAACAGTGATAGTTTTACCTGATGTAGGGCTCATTCTTTTGCACGAAGGGGAGCTGCTCCTTGGCTGCACTCCCCCCTCCACCTGCGTCTCTTCCCTGTTCTTCCCTCTCGTCTCCCCCCTCATTACGTCCTCTTCTCTGTCAGCACTATCTTCAGCTGCTGACTCGCTGTCCGATGGCTCTGGGGAGGTGACATTCACTTCCACACTCATCTCTCCAGGCTGCGGCCGAGCAGCTGCCAGCCTCTCCGTCTCTGAGTGACAAGAGGAGGACGAGGAGGGAGGGGGGGGAGTGCGGGCCTCTGCGGCCTGTGTAGTGCTGTTGCTGTTGGTGGTGCTGAGGTCGGTCTTTGAGTCATCTGTGAAGCCCTCCGCCGGGCCAGATGCCTCTTTCTGTTTCTGGAGCTGCTCTTTCTGCAGGCTGCGCTGCTTCTTACGAAACTTTGCTCGTCGGTTTTTGAACCAGACCTGAAAGACAGATCAAAAAAGGATCACTGCAGAAACTTTGAGGATACGCAGTCATTTACAAGTCCACTGCAAAAACTTGATATGAGCCACACTCACCAGACCTGACAATAAAAATGTATTACATTTCTCAATGTCTTATAAATTATTTATCCTCTTGAGACCCAAGTTTTTGTCTGGTGAGCATTTTTTATTCCTCCTTGCTATTTTAGATCAGTAAGACCTGAAAATTTTAAACAGTAAATTTGGTCTTTGTACGGGAAGTGATGATTTAAGTGTTATTAATTAGCGATTGGTTTTAGTTACAAGTGTTATTGTTCATAACTCCACTGTTTTTATTCACTGAATAGGATTTAGAAGTGTGATATCACCAAAAGATGTGAGGAGCGTCTCTTTATGTGGCCAATAGGGTTAAGTTTTAAAAAATGAAGTATCATGGGTCTGAGAGGCAGAAATGTTATGTCCAAATATGTGGATGCAGGGTCTTAGGTGGGTGAGGACAAAATGATGTGTGAATTTCCTGAAACAAGTAAAAAAAAAAAAGAGGAAAAACTGCAGATGGCGTGAGAATAATTGTATAGAGACATTATTCTGATTTCAAGAAACTTGAGAGCAAATTTTTCTTTCCCCATTGGCAATTTTTTTTTTTTTTTTTACTTTCAAGACAGACATCATTTATGTCTTTTAATATCTTGAAATGAAACATGCTCCTGGACTTGTCAACTGAATGAGGCTCATATCAAAAATAGTAAGACATTTTTTTTCTAAAAATAAGACACAAACACTTGCTTAGATTAGTGCAGGGCATGCATGAACAAATGTTTAGATGTCAGAAGCCTTTAGGCGCAATTTATCAACATTGAGGAAGAAGTAGGAAGTGAAAAGGCTGTATTCATTATTGTGGGGTTTACCTGAACACGTGCTTCAGGTAGGTTGGTGCACATGGCCAGACGTTCACGCATCACCACATCTGGATAGTGAGTTTTCTGAAAAGTTTTCTCCAGAGCCTCCAGCTGCTGCGCTGTGAATGCTGTCCGACTGCGCCTCTGCTTTCGGTGCTGGGAGCCATACCGGGCCTCAAGGATAATGTCTTGAAATGTACAACCGTTGAGAGACAAGAAAACATTCCCAGTTTAATTGAAGTGCCGTGAACAGACGCAAATTTGAAACACTGCGTTGTAATATTCACGCTTGATTGCAAAATAAGCAACTGCGTCTTACCAGCCAGTCGCTCTGCCAGAGTGAGGGCATGCACTGAGGGCCTGTAGTCCGGCGCGTGCTGCGCCTGTTGCGCCGCCTGCTGGTGGAGGTTGTACATGGCGCTCAGTGAGTTCATGGCGTGGAGCGAGTATCCGTTCACCCCGTAGTGCTGCATGACCGGAGAGCTGTCTGCACAGAGGGAAACAGGCCGTGAGTGTCGAGGCCGGAATTAGCTGCCAGCATATGTCAACTACCTGAACAATAAAGTATGTCGTTTTTACTCAAAACTCTGAAAACTTTAACATTTTTCTTTAGTGATTGTTACAGCCTGGAGGTAACAGGTTCAGCCTGCTTACACTGTCGACATACATTAGTTCCAGGAAAGGACTCAGCGTTTTCTTTTCTCTCTCTCTTAAATCAAATTATAAATAAGCACATAAGTAAGAAATGTAAAAGGATTAAAAATTAGTCACGGACTTTATAGGCTACATACAGATAGAATATAATTATAATTATAGCCTAATTATAACAAGCTCAATGTGAAGAAACGTATTTTCGTCATTGAATTAATTTTGTCATACGCCACATCTAAAAAAAAAACAAACCAACAAGAAACATGCAAATGTTTTTTACTATCGAAAAGAAAAAAATTAAAGAGTGAAAAAATGGACTCGATTGTTCTACATTAATATTACATTATGCAGTCTATTTGTTAAAAAAAGAAAACCAATTTTTTTTATCAAAACGCCTTTTTTTCCTGTGTCATTATAGTAATTATTATGTTTTTGTTTTCGTTTTTGGAGACACTCAACGAACAGAGAAATTCTTTCAACCAGCTGCGGTATACGGTAACCTATCTAAAAAGGCCAAAGTCATTTTTGTCACAGCATATTTATTGTGGTAACTGATCAGTTTTAAAACTAGGTTTAAAATTAAAGACATTTTTTTACCTCCATAATATAAAACGTAATTTAACCGTTCAGGGTTATTTTTACATTCTAGGCCACGTGGACTAAGTTTCATGTGGAAAAGAGTTTTTAATCATTCGGGATAACTGTTTGACTCTGACACCAGCTGAGAAAACATCTTTTATTTTGCTCCCCGAGAGTTTGACTCCCGTTTATTTCAATCTGTGGCGGGTCCCTGCAGGTCGCTTTCTGGCGCCTGGAGGCTTCACCGAGACGTGTGACAGGTCCTCGGTGAAATATACACGCGTGATCCCCGGTGGGCTCCTGTCTAATGTGGGTGCAAATAGGTTCAAATGATACAAGACTATTAATTTATCATCAGGCCTGACACTTCAAAACTCAGAGTATGTATGTGTGTGTGTGTGTGTGTGTTATTCAGAGGATTCAAAACGTGTGACTAATGCAATAATTTATATTTCTACAGTGACTTGTCTTCTTCATTGCATTATTTCACAAAATCAGCCTCTAGCTGGATTTGTGTAATCTGTTGAATTTATTTAATCTGCAGCTGAAAATTCGAACATAATGCTGTTTTGTCAGTACAATGTCGTCCAGCCTCGGGCTCTGCTCAGAGCCTAATTATGTTAATTACCGTGAATTGATGAGTTACACAGCGTTTACTCCAGACTGCTTCAGGCCAGAGCTCTGCCTATATTGTGTCAATTCAGCAGCAGACACACAATTAAGAAAAATATGAGCATGATCTTTGGGCGAGTCAATTATCGATTTGAATGTTTAGTACTAAAAGGAGCGTCTTTATTTGTAGTATCATAGTCTGTTACAGCAATAATTTGTATGTCACGAGTTTACAGCGGAATGACGCTGTTTGATTGAAAACAGTTAAGATGAAATACGGAGGGGGGGTCTGTAAATTTTTGACAAATAAAGCCGAAAAAAGACAATCACGATGTTGACATAAATTTGTGTTATTAAGGACCGAAGCTTTGATGGACGGGTGGCTCTATGGCAACAAAACTCCGCACTGGTACCGGAAAGGGTCATAAAGTTTGAAGTGAACGATAAATACATCCAGAGTTTTAAAGAGAAGCTCTCTCACTTTCTTTTCAAGACTAAATGTTTTCAGAAATATCACGTTTCAAGCAAACTTCTTACCTCTCTTCTCTCTGCGGGTCTGATGCGTAAAGTTTCCAAAAAGCGCCCCAATATTTCTCCTTAAATCTTCTCTAAATTCCCCAAATGGTTGTTCATTTTCTCATACCATATTATAAACTTCTTTAATGTTTAAAATCCTGAGAGTATCCTGGCGAACACCGCTCGGTGCTCCGGCTCGTCCCTCTTTCTCTCTCTTTCTTTCTCTCTCTCTCTCTCTCTCTCTGTCGTCCTCTGTGGAAGTGGATGTGGGAGGATGCTGAGCTGCCATCTCTCGGCCTTTAAAGTGCTCCGGGTGGGGTCACCGGGCCGCTCACACGCTCCTTCTCTGTGCCAATCACATTGCTTTCCCCCACCCTCCTCCTCCTCCTCCTCCTGCTTCTACTCCACATTACTCTGCACCTCAGACTGGATTCTTCCGCTGCGTCCGAGGCGCCGACACTTTTTTTTTAAATTTCTGCTCTGGAGAAAATAAACCCTTTGATTTCAATCATTTATACAGCTTGAAAAATATTTTTGTCTCATCAAAAGTGACTGTTTTCATTTATTTTGCTTTAATCATATGAAAAATCATTAAGTTATTTTATCTTTGACGAGATGCGAACCTGTTCAACGCAATACTTAAATAAACGCTTTTAAAACACTAGTGAAAAAACGTCTGAGATTCAAAAACATGTCAGTCTTTATCAGCATTTGTTTAGTTTTCTAGATTAGAATTTCTTATTCAAAAGAAGCAAGAGTCAAGTTCATCAAGCACAGCCTGCTTGTTTTATTGCATTTGGAATGTCACACCTCACTAATGTAGACAAAAGTAGTTTTAGTTTCTTTACATGGATTTGAAATGTTTATAAAAACACATGACAAAAGAAACAAGTAAGTCATTACATTTTTTATTCATATCTTAAAAAGACATACTAAAAGTTGAATAAAAGAAAGAAAAAGAATATGTACCAATTTGTAAAAGAATCTTGCACTTTTTATTGGCAAAGGAAAGTCTCACTCACAAAATGCTCAAATTCTTCTAAAATGCTTCAAGAGAGTTTAATTAAATGATATGCAAATGGTAAGTGATGGCCTGTACCACTTCTTTGCGGCAACTTGTGCACAGTGACTTTCAGGTTAATACTGTGCTTTAATTTTATTTTCCCCTGCCTTGGTGTGACTGCATGTTTCGGTGGGAATGCAGCTGAGATGGAGTGATGCAGGCTGGGCTCTACTCCTGCCTCCAGCAGCTCCCCGGCCCCGAGGGATTTAGGTTAGGATTGGGTAGACAAGACGCCATTTCACCCTCCAAAAAAATGTCTTAAAATGACTGCTGGTAAGAGGATTAAAACAATAATGCCCCTCTCTTCTTCAAGGTTTTTAGAAAAGATTTCTTCTTCCGAAGAAAAACCGTTTAGGCTGGAATTAAGGGCAGCGGAAAGTAGCCTTTTAATGTAAAGCTTGCATATTTTGTTGAATTTTCTCAGAGAGAGTGAGGGTGTGCTAGGCAAGGTGGGATAAGGGGGTTAAAATCCTAAACTCAATTTGATCTTTGGCCCTATTCATCTGCTGAACTCTAAAGTCCTGACAACACCCAGTGCACAATGTGAAAGTGTCTTTTATTTGTCCACAAGCTCAGTTTTTTCTGCATTCAAGTTTTCCTCTCTTTTTCTGTCAGCTGGCTTCCATATGAATACCAAAAAGTTAGTAAAGAAACCAAATTAAAACAAGTATGGGTATTTCAAGCAACAATTGGTTTGAGAGAATAATCAATGATGAGGTATCACTAATTGAAATAAAGCTTAAATTTCAAATTTCATCATGTTTGTTTTTCATTCAGGCTGTATCATTCTCTCTTTATTTTTGACAGTTACGCTGTAGAGCTTTGGCCACGGAGGAGCTAAAGAAGAAATGGGATTAACTTGTGAACGGATGGAAATAAGAACTTAAACTAGAGGTAAATCTGGCCAGTGTCTCTTTGTGGGAACCGTCTCTAAAGCAATTAAAGCGAGGCGGAATTCCTCTCAGCTGCTCTTCCTCAAATCAGCTTTTTCATGGAACTTAATGTGGGCTGATGTCCAGCACGGCTGAGGGCTTTAATGCAAGTGTCAGAGGGCCTGCTATTAGAGACATATTAGGCCAGTGGAGCAGTGACCTGTCTGGACTATGCAGCAGACTCACACTGACTCAAGTCTTACACTTGTTTGTCTATTACGATGACTTGTTCAGCAAAAAATAGCAAGCATTACATTGACACTATTACACAGGCATTTGTAAGAGTTTACTTGCAATTTCACTCACTGCAGAGTTAAGTTCTCATGAACTACAGACTTCATATTAGAAAAGTAAATTAATGGAAGATGTACAATTTTCAAGCTCACATATAGGAAGGCATATGGATGTACAAAAGAGAGCTGATGTCAAAATAATATCAGATTAGGAGGTCAACTGAAGCTCATTTTTGCATTCTATTATAGATTTGTAAAAGATTCTGCCCTCTTGCAATGCATTTCTTTCTAAAATGTGATGCACATTTTTCTTGATAAGCTGTTTTCTCTTTTGCATATCAGACAATGAAAGGAAAAATCAATGAAATACTATATGAAGCAAGAAGAAGCAGCTGATCCATACATTGCGGAAACTGTTCAAACCAGTCATAATCTGATAAAAATTGATGTTAAATTTCTGTTCATTGACAGGCCAATCAGTGCTGTTGTTTAAACTTTTCAGCCTCTTATTCTGCAGAACATTTCTGGTGGTTTTGAGGCCACATCATTATCCAGCATGCTCCTGTGTTTATTTACCATCTCCTCAGTGCTCCTCTTCTTCATCACCTCCAGGATCTCTGAGATGCTCGCTCCAGGCTAACTTTCTAAACCCCAAATTCATCTCAGCTTTCTGTGGATTTCATCGCTGCTCTCATTGTTCTCTGCACTTGGGCTGCATTCAGGCTTTATCGTGTTAAAGCCTCCTCTCAGATCTGAGTTATCGTCTTTGCTCTCAATCATCCCCTCGCCTGCTTTCTGAATATCAAAACTTTATCCCTGCATCAGGACTTTGGCTGCCTGAATCAAAGCTCAGCCGAGAGAAGCTGCAGAGATTTATAAATCATGTTCAGTTTTTAATCAGGTTTATAACGCATGAGCGTTTGTAATTTTACCCCTCAAATGGCTCCTTATATTTCCAAGTGGCGTTTTACATCAACTCGAGGAGAAAGTTGATGCCTTCAGCCTTCAGAGCCCATTAACTTTTATCATTAGGTTTCTTTAACTTCATGAATATATTAGGTTTCAATCCAGCTGCTCCGGCCTGCACATGCTCTTAGTCAAGGTTAGCTTGTGCTCATTTGGGTGAAATTAATCATTTTGATGTATGGTTGAGAATTGACTGCTTTCTTGGGACTTATGTGACTGGAGTAACAAAGCAACTTGCCATTAGCAATCCTTGAGCTGTGTATAAGCAGGGCATTCACCTCTTAGACTTCCCCAGTTTGTGTTGGCTAACATGATTTATAGAGACAGATCTCTGGCTTCAGATGCTTCTACCACCGTACTTTACATCCATTAACGATATAATGCCAATGGATGAGATCTTACAGCCCTTTTTACACTGTTACAACCCCAACAGCACATTTGTTGTATTAATACCTTTCTTCCTTTCAGTGTTCCTGTTAGTCGTTTTTAGCTGATTACGAAACACACTGAGTTTCTCTAATTAATAATTAAAGCAAAACAGAACTGATCATTCATAATCAATCTTGTATAGTGTGCACGGACAACACTAAACAAAAGTTACATGTAGCAGCTTTGAAATCACCAAAAAATTACAATTTCTAACACCCTAAACTAATAAAGGCTGTCATTTTACAGCAACAATGCTGACACCTCCCAGTTATTGTTTTTTTTCTCACCAATTTACCTTTTCATAGGCAATTTATACATAACTTTTATGATCCATATCCAAAAGGAATAGCACAGAATTGATAACAGGTCTTCATCTTTTTTCCCCCCCAGAAGATTGGGAGCAACAGTTAAACCTTTACAGATGAAAATGGCATTGCTTTAACAGAAATTGTTGAACAAAAATTTGCTGGTCTACACATATAGACATGATGCAATGTTTCTATTTTTTAATGGCATTTCCATATTTTCTCTCCAGTTAGCACTGGATGATTATGTTACAAACATCTGAAGTAAATATCTATTTACAATGCAAATCCCTGCAACAAGTCACCTGTGACACCGTGGACCCTACCACCTTCAAGACCAAATTAAAAACACACCTTTTCCCCACTGGTTTTAACTTACAACTACTCTGTAACTTACATTTTACTTACGCAGTCCATTACAACCTTTTTAACCTTGCTTTAACCAGGCACGTTTTTAAATGTATTGGGTTTTTTGTTTTTTTTTTTTTGGGGGGGGNGCTTGTGCTCATTTGGGTGAAATTAATCATTTTGATGTATGGTTGAGAATTGACTGCTTTCTTGGGACTTATGTGACTGGAGTAACAAAGCAACTTGCCATTAGCAATCCTTGAGCTGTGTATAAGCAGGGCATTCACCTCTTAGACTTCCCCAGTTTGTGTTGGCTAACATGATTTATAGAGACAGATCTCTGGCTTCAGATGCTTCTACCACCGTACTTTACATCCATTAACGATATAATGCCAATGGATGAGATCTTACAGCCCTTTTTACACTGTTACAACCCCAACAGCACATTTGTTGTATTAATACCTTTCTTCCTTTCAGTGTTCCTGTTAGTCGTTTTTAGCTGATTATGAAACACACTGAGTTTCTCTAATTAATAATTAAAGCAAAACAGAACTGATCATTCATAATCAATCTTGTATAGTGTGCACGGACAACACTAAACAAAAGTTACATGTAGCAGCTTTGAAATCACCAAAAAATTACAATTTCTAACACCCTAAACTAATAAAGGCTGTCATTTTACAGCAACAATGCTGACACCTCCCAGTTATTGTTTTTTTTCTCACCAATTTACCTTTTCATAGGCAATTTATACATAACTTTTATGATCCATATCCAAAAGGAATAGCACAGAATTGATAACAGGTCTTCATCTTTTTTCCCCCCCAGAAGATTGGGAGCAACAATTAAACCTTTACAGATGAAAATGGCATTGCTTTAACAGAAATTGTTGAACAAAAATTTGCTGGTCTACACATATAGACATGATGCAATGTTTCTATTTTTTAATGGCATTTCCATATTTTCTCTCCAGTTAGCACTGGATGATTATGTTACAAACATCTGAAGTAAATATCTATTTACTATGCAAATCCCTGCAACAAGTCACCTGTGACACCGTGGACCCTACCACCTTCAAGACCAAATTAAAAACACACCTTTTCCCCACTTGTTTTTAACTTACAACTACTCTGTAACTTACATTTTACTTACGCAGTCCATTACAACCTTTTTAACCTTGCTTTAACCAGGCACGTTTTTAAATGTATTGGGGTTTTTTTTTTTTTTTTGGGGGGGGGGGGTTTGCTTGTTGGCTTTCTTACTGTCTTTTCATATGAGTTTGTATATTGTTCTGTTGTTTTGAACCTGCTCTTTTATCATTTTACCATGAGGTCTTGAAAAGTGTTCTACAAATAAATTACTGTTAGTATTATTATTATTATTATTATTATTATTATTATTATTATTATTATTATTATTATTATTATTTCTCTGCCATTTAAGTGCACCTTGTCACAACCTTATTCTGCATGTTGATTATCAGCAGTGCACAGTGAATATATCAGACCTTTTATCACATATAACTGCTTATCGTTGCTGTTACAAAAACTACTTAAACAATGACAGTCTACTGAGAAAAAAAGTTGCCTGGCTTTCTGGCTAGAAGACCAATTAGATGAAAGATGCTTAAACAGTCTGTGCCACTAAGGGCGAAAATAGAAACTTTAAGTTGCACACCTTGCATTCTGCCATCTAGTGTAGCGATGGCAGCACAGAGTCACCCGACTGTGACATCTACACTTTCAGTGTAGATGAAAGAAAATTGCCAAGTCTTTTCTGTGGCCAAAGAATCTATGTTATGTGGTCAGAGAAACCATGTAAAGTGTCTGCCCACATACAGGAGAAGCCTTTATGAAGTATATGGTTTCACTGAGCTTCATGATTTCCTTTACATCATCATATGTTCAGCTACTATGGTCACAGTTGAAAATCATTCACCACCCAAAACAGTTTGTACCTAAACATGGAGATGTTATAGAGTAAGGCCACAGCTTACTGACCTCCAGTAGCTGTCAGAGTAATCAATACAGTTTCATGTCCAGTATCGCTTTAAAAAACAGCTCTGTCAATACATTATCATATTCCTTGCTTTGGTAACATTTGACTCATGACAGAAAGATCAAAGTCATTGCAAAACAAATCTCCATGTCACCCATTGTTCTTTTGAAATCCAAGCTTGAGGCCAACGTTGCCAATAATGCAACTGCACTGACTGAAATTTGGTCAGAGATTTCAGTGTTATGTTACACACAATTTAATAGGCCTCAAGAAAAAAACAACACTTACTTATAACTCCACAGCCACATATATTAAAATACCTTTTGTTCATGTGATGTTGCTGCAATTCACATTGTTTAAGGATAATTACAAAACTCTGGAGCCACAAGAAGCTTCATTTGCTGTTGTGGATGTGTCGAATTAAAATTCTTTGAACTTCATACAAAAATGACTGAAAACCTTTCACAATAGCTCTTTAGTAAAAATTGATACTCAAAGATTAAAAAAGTAGCACAGCAAAACAGTAATTCTCTGAACACAAGTTGTTCACTTTCACTGTTGTTGGTTCTTGTGTGATGGTGTAGACACGGCACACCATGCTGCAGCCAGGGCCGCTCCTCTGAACGGTTTCTCTGGCAGACTTGACATATCGAGGTTGGCAGGTTTGTTTCCTCCCTCTTTCTCAGAGCCACTCTTTGGTTGTGCCCCTCAGGCTGTGGCCCAGCACAAGGGTTCCTATTGTCAGGGCCTAATCCAGGGGCTACACAGCTTTAGCAACATGGTGGGATAAAAGCCCATCAAACCACTACTTTATGGGGGCAAATCTTTCCTAATCCCTCGCTTTATCTAAACAAAAGGAGAGAAACAAGAGGATAGAAAGAAATTGTGCAGACACAGGGCAAGACCGGGAGCTAAGATGCAAAGAAGTAGTTTCACTGGAGAAGCTAACCATTTTTGACAGGCTTTCACTAAAGGACTGACAAAAAACGGACACCAGGATTCTAAAAAGGGCCGTGCAGGGTCTTTTTCACTTCTCTGAAGTTAAGATTTGAGATCCTTGGAGGGATATGTCGAAATTAGTGAGATTAAATTCAAAAACCTGAACTATTAAGAGGACTTGGCTGGGGGCACCTGTCAGTTTTGGGCACAAAAAAAAATCTGGGTTTACTTGGACTTCGTAAACAGGCAACAACTGTGTGATCTTGAATGTATTCTTTGTTGTTCTCTCAGAGAGGAGAGAGTGAGTAAAGGAATTACACTTTCCCGCCTCATGCAGCACTAAGACAATCTCCTCCATCACACCAACTGTGCTATGCTGACCTTTGCCCTCCCCAAATTTAGTGTAAAGAAGGCTCAAGTCAGTGAGAAGCTGTATAATTCTTCAAAAATACTGATCGACAGCTACAAAGTGAGCTTTTCGTTTTATGCCTGAGTTTCTCAAAGCCTAAGTTCAATTGTGACTCCACTGTTTGAACTGAGCTCCTTTGTAAATTAAAGTACTTTGTTACTTGCAGGCTCCCAGTGTGTTTCTGTGTGTGTGTGTGTGTGTGTGTGTGTTTCAGTGATGGATCCCCTGACCCTATTTCATGTCATCTGCCAATTCCAATTTCTATCTTTGCTCTGTGGCGACTCTCATCGAATCCCAAGAGTCGCATCTGCAAATGACTCTGTGAGTTAGAGGCTCCATTTTCTGCCACAGCCCAAATGCACCACAAGAGGACCATTTGGAGTCAGGCGGTCACAGAGCTGAGCAGAGATTGAGAACAAGCCAGTTTGTTCTGGCTCTATATGAACATAAACCCCCACAGCCGGGGGGCTTTCAACTCTTTCTCGCCCTCTCAGGTACATGAACATAAAGACGGACATCCATAGGCAGTAATAATAATTCACCCCCCCACGGTACACACATGTAAGCGAACTCCAAAGTTTTGGCTTTTTCACTATGAAAGTATCAGTATTCAATTGTGATGAAAAAGGACTGATTCAATTAACATTTAAGTTTGAATATTTCTCTGAAAGCACGCCCCCTGCAGGCCTGTGTAGGTGCCGCCTGAATAGGATAATTAAGAGATAATGGGCTGGGGATGCTCGTCAGGGACTGAGTGATTAGTGATTCATTACATGAGCTTAGAACGAGGAAGAAGAGCAGAGGGAAGTGGTTGGGTTTTGGTGGGGGGTTTACCGAAACAGCCTGACAAATTGCCAATGGGTTTATCCCAAGTAATTAACTATCAGCTGGGGAAAGGGCTGGGACTGCGCCTATAAGTAACCTACCGCGTTAACTGTCTGTAGAGTCTCACAGTCATCAGGCAACTTCTGTGGGCTTTTTTTGTCTTTCCTTTGGTTATGGCAGTTTTTTTTGTGGGTGGGAAAAAATGCATTTTACATGAAATATTCAAAGTACTATAAGTAAAGGAGAAAATGATTGTGGAATTTCTCACAGTTTATGACACTGTAGCTCTATTTATGGCATTTAAGAAGGCGAAATGTGGTATCTAGCACCTACTGAGGCCAATTATTATCAAGTTGCATCAGATGTTTGAGCTGTTAGCAGACGTGACACTCAGGGGTGATAATTGGTAAATCTGCATTTGATTTTTACTGTTTGTTTCGATGAAGATTTTCTTCGTTTTAAAGCCACTGTGAGGATGTTTTAGCATATAGAGAAACAGACTGAAATTTGAACTAATGTCCCCTTATGCACAAAAAGGAAAATGGGACTCTAAGAAAAAAAAACCCTAATGATCCTTTGTGGTTAGTGTTAATTTCTTAAACCTCAAGGAGGCACTCTTTTTTATGTACAAGACCAGCGAAAAACTTCACACATCCACTTCTTGGGCACATTCATTGCACAGAGATGATTAGGTCCACAGTAATTGAAGAAAAAAATCCCACAAACTGGCCAACTTCCAGAATAAAAAATTCATGCATTTGCAAAATCATGGACAACTTTAAAAGCGATTTTATATAATTTACATTTCAATATACTTATCTGCAAATTCAAATCATTAGCGAGGACTTTTCCGATTTTGTTGTACACAGAAGTTCACAGAAAAGAACATGAGCTTAGGTTGCAGAAAAAGTCATTTAGAGTTACTTAAATTATGAAAGCCACATATCTCTCTGGACCATAGTGTTGACTTTGGTTGTATTAGTGTTAGAAACCCATGTGTGGTAATTACTGAAATCATGACCAATGAAATGTCTAAGAAATTCAGTAACAGAGAAAGTGTATTAAACCTAGAAATTCCACAATGTTCTCCTTTGAAAATCTGCTCATGAAACACATGAATAACTCCCATCCACTTTTTGATTGTCATGATCCTATAAAGTAGGAAAGTCTATATTTCCATCTTCATAGTCCTCCCAAAGCTGGCCTCCCATCCAGGAGTAATCCTCTCTGCTCCATATCAAGCTCAAAAAGCAGCGCACACTTACATGCAGAAGTTGATTTCCTCTGTCTGTTTTATCTGATTTGGAAGCACTTAGAAACAGCTCAAAGTCTTTTCTCGATTAAAAGGATGGGAAAAAGTCAGCCGGTGTGATAACCACTACCTACTTCTCAACATCCAACATCTGGCTATTGTTGCTAAATCTGCTTTAAAGCATCTGTGGGTCATGTGGATTTGAACATTTAGAGAATTGAGGCTCATCTGTTGAGCTTAAGTCACTGTAAGGTTGCATTATTTTCTTTTTAGTGCCTAATCAGAACTGAAGCCCTGTAACTCTTTTAAAAATACAGCTTCTTTACCTAATGCTTTTTAAAATGAAGAATGTATGAAAGTGTATGCACATGTGCAGTACAAACATACTCACAAAGCAAACAGACTCCTGCTTATTGACAGTTAAAAATCCATTTATCCATTAACCTGAATTTCTGCGAGGTCACAGCTCACAGGGCATACTAAGTCGAGCTCTTCTCCCATAAGCTCTATTATAAGAGTTTTTCACAAATGAGCATAAGGGTTTGATTTATTGTTGTTTCATAATCTGGGTTTATGCCTTGTTCTGCAAAAAGCCTTTCTAAGAAGGCTTTGGCTGGCTGTCAGGGCAGAGCGGCATCCAGCATCAACCCACTGACTGGTCACTGCAGGGTCAAAATGATGTGGTGCATACAGGGAGAAAAGGCCAATTCGTAATACGTTGATGAAGTAACCCTAGCAAAGAGAGAGAATTATAAGTTCTGAATCTTAAAAGACTTGATAAAAAAAGAGATACATACTATAAAACATTACAACAGGCTAAGAAGCCACACACAGAGCTTCCCATTAAACATCTTGTTTATGCAGTTTTAATTGTGTTCATTATGATCTTTTATAGATGGTCGACCACCTTTTGAAGATGCAAAGCCAATTGTGCTTCCCTTGCTGTTTGTCTTTATCACTAAAGATGCATCTTGATGTCTACGTTTCTTTTAAAAGTGAAGCCAAAATACCGCAAAGCACTGATACTGTGCTGCTGGAGCCACTGCATGCACAGAAGCAATTTGCAGGTATTGATGTCCTATCATCATGCTGATCAAAACATGCTCTGCGAAAAAATGAAAAATTCACAAGAGTTAGTGTCCTATTTTGGGCAAAACAAAAAATGTCTTTTCAGTCATGGTCTGAGCCACATGTACCAGACCAGTCATGAAAAATGTCTTGTTTATCCCATTGGCAGTTTTTTACTCATTACAAGCCATCCAGCAACATGGTTTTTGTCTTGAAATATCTTGAAATAAGACATGTTTCTGTTCTTGTCAACTGAATATTGCTTGTATTACAACTTAAAAGACAACTTTGACCAAGAGGGTGTGGAATAGTTTTTGTGTTGCTTATACATAAAAACAATGCACAGCTGTCCAAGGCTTTAGCACCCCCCATAAGCAGAAGAATTTATTTTATTTCACTGCTGTCCGTAAAGGCGGGGTCTGCATGAATTTGCATTCCTGTTCATAAACACAACATCCAAAGGGGGCACCTCCTCTGCGGCAGCATGCTCACTACCTCTGACGGTGCCTCTGATGGTAGCTCATATCATACATAGCAAAACATGAATACACTCAACAACTCAGTAGGCACCTACAGCATCATTTTCTATGTAGAGACCCAAGTGCCGTACACCTGACTACCTACAGAAAAATGAAGTATCCTGCAAAAATGACTAATTCTTTCTCCTTGTTAGTCACTTATGATAGCTTCTCTTGATCGCTTCCTTCGACATGAAAAGTCACGCTTGTACTGGGTGTGCTGTGATTGACTGGGGCCACCACGTTTCCTCGCTACCCAGAAACGTCCTGAGTCAACCCAGAACAAGAGCATACAGACAGAGGAGATGGCTGAGGCAGACACTGACACTGATACACATGTATGGAGGCCCAGAGATGATAACTGAGCAGGAATATTCAAAAAAGTTGACATTTTATTTCTTAGGAAAATCCTGCAGACCCTTTGTTTGATACATGCAATGAATTAATATGTTACGAGTGGGAAAAATCTCATTGTATTGTCTTTGGAAGACAAATATATCACATTTTAAGAATATTTGCTGTGGGGAAACAAGTCAAATAAAGTGCTACTTTATGTTGCTGTAAATCATCTGATCTGACTCCAACCTGCTTTGCTGAATTTCTAGGCATTAAAAATTACAACACAGAAACTGTCAGTCTGATCCCTGATGCTTGCGATTACTGCCCAACTGGTAATAAATAAGGATTTTTTGAAAAATGAAACATTTAATTTTGTCAACAAAAAGTGCATTGTATTTTGCATATTTTACAAGACTTTTCTTCTTGATGCAGGCTCCAATTAAAGACCAGTCTAACTACAAAATGTGACGATATGTGAAAATGAGTAGTCCAACACTGCAACACTAATCTTGATATTAAGTGCAAAAGAAAGGGCGGTAAAGTTGAAGTATTTTACTGGGTCACACCTTCAGATCAGCAGGTCTGCTCCCAGATAGTTGGCTCTAATTACAGGCGAGTTAAAGCCTCTGCAGAGAGAACGAGTCAGTGTTTAAGAAATGACTGGGTCTGCCTGTAGGCATCACGCTCTCTCTGCAGGGACACTGTGCTTGGCCACTTAACCTGGATACCTGCTCACACAAATCCAACCAATCAGAGCTGAATTAAGAACACATACTGGGGTTTCAGAAGTAGGCCAAGTGAGCAGTTAGGAGAGTCAAAAATCACCAACAGGTCAATCTCAACCACACACACATCAATCAGAGAAAGAGGTGGAAGGTTGTGTGAGCTGTGAAATAGAGAGCCCTTCAAAATAAAAAGGAGTCTTGCTGGGCCCAACTGGCCATGTAAAGAGTTGGGCTGTCCTGCCTGTCAGGCGGCGGCTATTGGCTGGAGGAACCCAGTGTGGGAGCTGCTGTCTTGTCGTTGGATAATCCCTCCAGCACACAGCAGCAGGGGGGCACGGGGGCTGATAAAGAGAGCTAGTGTTAATGGATATCTGTGTGTATTTATCTGCTCCTAACGAGTGCTGATTAGCTGCCCACCAAGCTGGAACATGGGCCTGAGAAAAGCAAACACTCAAGAAAATGCCTTTAATTTTAACACTGTGTTAAAATATGATAAAATTAGTGGAATTTGTAGTTTGGTTTCCTCTCTCTTCATTAGATGTGAAGATAAAAAGAAAATTAACTCAACCCCAGGGTGACCAACTGCCTGTTTTGTGATGAAATTACATTTGTTTTTTTCTCAGCTTGTTCTAAAGACCACTGATATTTATAATCAAGTGTTGCACCGTATTGCTGGAATGCTTCTGATGCCCAAACCTGTCAAGATGTTGAGCATGCACAAGGCACGGCCCATATTAAGCTAAAATTTTGGGATAAAAAGTTGTAATTTTAAAACAAAAAGTCAAAATTCTGAGATTATAAATTTAATATTTGCAGATAATAAAGGCAAAATCATGAGAAATAAAAAAAGATTAGTAAAAATGTTGATTTTAGCATTCAAAATTTTTCTCTTGGTTTCATAAATTTGTCTTTTATCTAAAAGTTTTTATGGGTTTATGGGTGTGTATTTATGTTTGAGTGTGTTTTCTTTGCTTGAGGGTCTTTCTGCACCCCCCACTGGCAGAAGAGCCCTTTGGTGGGGGTCTGACTCCACATGAATATGGATAAGGAGGTAACACACAGGGGGAGAGCTGGGAATCTGATGACAGTGCAGGAAAAGACCTAAGCATCTACGGGATGTATGACTTCCCAGCCCTGCCACTGATATGATAAAGTGGCTGGATTTGAATATGTGTGGCTGCATGAGTGTGTGTGTGTGTGTGTGTGTGTGTCCTCAGATGGATATGAATAATGTATTGATAGCCAGCCCCCTGTGGTAGTCCATACAATCACTGCTGTGTGTGTTGTGCTTCGCCTGCCCAGCTGGCAGGGTCACAGGGGATGCTTGAGACATTATGTCAAAGTCCCAGGAGAGGTTTGGGTGCATGTTCCCTTTTCATCATCAATCAGCAGAGTAAACTGTTTAACAACAACAACAATGAAGCCGCTAAGAGGCCCCTCAGCTCATGCCAGAAGTGGTGATAATTACCTAAACATGAAGTTGTCACACTGTTCCCTCTGCTGCCTTTCCATACATCTGTCCCTTTTGATTGTGGGCAGAGTCGAGGGTGATTCACTCACAAGTGAGACAGACAGTAATTGGCCGGATTGATTTTTAAAAGCTTATTCATTTGACCTGCACCTTGTCCATATGGAGTGTTTTCATTAAGCTTGATAAATGCGTTGGTTTGTTTCCTAAAGCCTTCTTAGTCTTTTTATGCTCTTACTGAAACCACTTACTCCTCCTATGATCCACCAATGAGTTACTTCCCTCTCTTTCTTTTTTATACATTTTAGCTAAAAAGGACAATCAGACACATACAGGTAAAGTTGAACACAACAGTGCATGTTTACCTGTTTCTGCATGCTTTCACTCTCTGACCAACACAGACACACCCATTTTCTCTTGTCAATTTCCCTTCATTAAATGTCTGAAATAGGCAGTTGAATCTTATTCCTATTAAGTTCTTCAAAAACAGATACCTAGAGTCTTTATCTTGGATCCTCTGTCAAAAAACAAACATCATTTTGTGTTATCACTTCTGCAAAATTATTCCAGCGAGCAGTTGAGTCTGTGGGTTTCACAGCCAGTTGACATGAACAAAGTAGCATTCAGTTTTGGTCCTTATGGCGAATTGTGACTTATTTGAAATGACATTGCATTATTTTGCAATCAGTTGTCACAATGTAAAGCAGTTCTTGCCAATATTTAGATTTGAGTTGGATGGTAACAGGCCTGCAGGCAGTTGCCAACAATGCCTCCTGCATCTGTCATTGACTCCTTCAGTCTAGTTTCATCTGCAGGTCTGTGCTGATTAACTCAATCCACAGTTGTGCTCTGCGTACTTTTGTAATATGGTTGACTCCTTACATGAGCCTGATCAGATGCACCTGTTTGCTTGGAATATGCAGCTTCTGTCCAAGCACCTGTTTGCTTGGACAGAAGCTGCATTAGCCCCAAATAAGAAAAAAAAATGCTTGCTTACTAGTTTCCAGTTTTTGCAGTGTAACATCTTAGTTTTGCCTGACAGAAAAGACCAAGGTTATAATATACTGCAGAAGAGAAAGTTCCTTATTTGAAAATGCTGTAAAGGGTATTAAGCGTGAAGGAATATATAAGAAAAACACTACAATCAGTGAACAGTGTTCTTATCTCATTCTCTTGCAATAGAAAAAATCAAAC
This sequence comes from Thalassoma bifasciatum, assembly GCA_008086565.1. Classification (NCBI taxonomy): domain Eukaryota; kingdom Metazoa; phylum Chordata; class Actinopteri; order Labriformes; family Labridae; genus Thalassoma; species Thalassoma bifasciatum. Next base: position 41,418 of record RPOG01000178.1, read on the forward strand.
AAAGAAATCTAGAGAAAAAGACAGAGCTTATTGCGACTGATTTTGGTGATTGCTGATATCTATTTTCTACAACCTCCATGTTCTCCGTCTTCTGAAACAGTTACTCGTGGGTGTATTCAGAGGGTGACAACAAATGGTGTATGTAAAGGACCTGTGCATAAAAATGCAGCTTTTTATTTTTTTACAGAGCAGGCTTGCAAAAACAGATTTGCCATTCGCACAGACCCACATAGCCTTGAAACACAGAAACTAATCCATGATATTGATCAGTGTGTTTCATATTGGTTCCTGCAATCCATCAAGCTAACAGTGCAGGATAGGCCTAATTTATATCATCTGAAAGGTGTAATCAAAGATGAATGAACCCCAGCATGATAGAAGTGTGCACTGGGTCATAATTTCGTACAATGTGAGTAATGGTGAGAAGGGATAAACGCAACAGTGGCTGTGGAAAATAGGTGAAACCCCACGCATGATAAATACGGACCAGGAAAATATGTTGTTTATGTGAGGAAAGATCATAATCAAAGCGTAAACTTTTTTTAAATGGGGCTACAATTTCATCATCAAAATCTCTTTCCCTCCCGAAGGCAAATACTGTTGTAGATTGGTTGGAGATGATGATCTTGTTTGCCTCTATGTCATACCAAGACTTTATAATTCAAACTGTTTTATAACCAGTTAAAGACTCATCTTGCTGTATAGAAAGATGAAATCTAATGTGCAGAATTCAATGCCGATTCAATAATTTCAATTTTCATGTGGACCAAAACTCAAAACTTCACCTTAACTTGGGTCAACGAAAACAGTGAAAAAAGAGAAGCTGATGCAGCCCTGTTAAATCACAAGTTACATAAGGTAAAAACATGTGTAGTGACAGTCATCCCACAGTAGGTGTGTGTAAATGCCAAAAATTTAACAACAGCTTTATCCTTTACACAATAGTAGAGCTCATGCACAAGTGACAACACAGGCTGACCTGATGGGTAAAATGTGCTGGTGAAAAGCTTCAAGAGCAGCTGTGTAGAGCGAGGGAGAGAGAGGAGCAGTAAATATATGTGTAAATATATATAAATGTTTCCTTTTAAAAAGCCACTTAAGAACTCCAACCCTTTAAATAAGGCCAGGAATAATCTGTTTCCTCCGTCGCGGTAGATCCAGCAGGGATTTGCAGAAACATTCGGCAGTGACACAGATCTACATAATCATTTTAAGTTTCTACCCGCTCCTTCCAATGATTCTCCTGCTGTCACTTTAGATACCGCTAAAACTGATTTGGGCTCCCTAATCTCCCAGTATTTCTTAGACTTTAAAAATCTCTAATATTATAAGGAGATTATTTCATTTATAATTGATTGAGTGCATTTGCCGGAGTGCCACTTCAAAGTTGCTGAATTAAAGATGCATTTAAGAAGCCTGGTGTCGGGCGCCGTGAGTTGCAGGGTGGGGTGGGAGGTTGTGTTGAGAGGTGGGAGAGGATGGAGGAGGGAGAAGGATAGGAGTGTGTGTGCATGTGTGTGAGAGGAGGAGGAGGGGGGGTCTAGAGGCTTGTGTCTTCCATGGAGATTTCTTTAAATGGGCTCTTGCAAAGTGCCTCACTTGGAGGAGGCATCGGAGGACACTAGCCAATAGCATTAGCTCAGCAGTGGTGGGAATCTGTGACTGCGTCAGGGAGGCTCTTCAGAAAAGGAGGCAGCTCTCGTTACAGTTACCACTCAGAGATACCGTATGAAGTCCTGTCCATTCTCCCAGTTCCTCTGAGAGCACTTCAAGAGGATGATTCCCAGGTGAAGTCCGCTCTACCTGTAAGAGACTTTTCACAAATATCTTCCTTTCCCCTCAGCCTAAACCACCTTGAACTGACAAAAGTGTTCGTTAGCCTTTTTTCTTTTAAGCTCTATCTTTGGATCCCAGGCACACAGGACCCTCAAATCTTTAAAAATGAAAGACCCTTATTCCCCCAAACTGACATCTCCATCCTCATTGGCTAACCAGCATCTATAACTCCTCCTATTGGGCTACTTTGAGGGTCTTCATTAACACAGAAAAAGAGATAGAGCGTCTTTAAATAAAATCCCCCCTGCCCCAAAGAAGAGGGAGAAGATATGGCCCAATGGAGAGCTCAGGCCTATTGGAGTGCTTAGTTCTGACTAAATGAATCTTGACAGTGAGAAGGATGCTCCCCTCCTGCCCAGTATTGTATCAGCTGACTGTATGCTCCCTTATATCTCACTGCTTCTGGTCCTCCCCTTCCCCCTAGACCACCACCACCACCACCACCATCTCCACCATCATAGCCCGACCAGATCATAATCCTCTTAACGCTCTGCCTTATTAACCACTCATCTAAATGACTTGAAAGCACCCGGCTTGAGAGGAGGGAGAAAAAAAAGTAAATTATTTCCCCTGGAATAAAGTCCTGGCCCCTTTCCCAATACACCACTTTGTATTTCACATTTGATTATGTGACAAGTGTATCTAAGTCTGCTTGGGGCTCAAGAGAAATGTGTTTCAGAGCCCATCAGACACAGCTCATATAAAAAAGGGTCCAATGTGCCCACATATACACAGTGTCACATTATAACACACACACACACACACACACACACACACACTTTGTAAATTGAATTCCAATTAAGGCAATTCCACACATGATGAATAAATGGATGATCCATCTGGCTCCTTTTTTTTTTCAATGAAAGAAAGCATGATCCTTCTTACCCCAGAGGAATCCACTCATTAGGGTCCACTTTTGAATTAAGAAGTCACTTTCAATTTGGCTACATTTGAACCCCAGTCCTCCATCATCCCCCCACCCCGTAGACCCTGCAAACCTCTCTATTACTCAATACACCTGTTCATTAATTCTTAGTTCATGCTTTTGACCCAGTTTTTGCTGCAGAGGTAATGGAGTTTTGTCCTTCTGTGCATTTACACACGGTACTGAGAGAATAAATGTAAAAAATAAAATAAAAGCCAAAGTCACAACTTCCGTGTAAATGCCCATTTTCACATTTTTTAAGTGCAGTCTGGTCAGACATCTATAACGGAAGATTGAAGCCACACTAAATAAAGAAAAAAAGTAAGTTTAAGAGATTTATCTCATAAATGTTTATAAATAATGTTGTAAACTTATGAGAACAAAATCATGTATTCACGACCATAGAGCCATAGATTTGCAAGAATTAAGTCATGAATTTGAAAGATTAAATTCATGAATCGATTTAAATAATGCTAAAAAACAAACTTTATTCTGAAAGGTTGAAGAGCAACCATTCGCCTACGCTAAGAGGGTGAAACAAAAGCATCCAGTATCTTACAGTACCTCAAAAATGTGGTGCTGATTTGCCATAAGATGAAGTATTTTCTTATTTGTGAAAACTGTACTTAAGTACGACATCACAAGATGCTGCACGTACCAAATTTTGTTAGAGGCAGCAGCTGCTTCTGACATGCAAGCTATCATATAGAGCTAATTCATATAAATCTATGAGATTATCCTCTTAAATTTATGGAATACTCTAATAAATTCATGACTTAATTCTCATTAATTTTTTTACTTCATTCTTGTAAATATACTTTTTCTTAATGTGGCCCTAATCCTCTGTCATAGAGATCCCATGTTCTTTCCCATTGGTTTGAATCTTTTCTTTCCTCACCTTCATCATAGGAAAGCCAAGATTCACAATAACAGTATGTAACTGGCTCCTGAGGAGAGGTTTGAAAATTGAAACAAAGAGAGCACCAAGTGAAAAATACTGACTCACTGAACTTTGGCTCAACCTCTGAAGAGGCAGAGTTTGAGTTGAGGGAAGCTTTTAGCCTCCTGGCAAACAGCTACAACACACCCACCTGTCAGTCGACGTTGACCTGCCTCTCTTTGGGTAAATGGAAATGTTTCTCTTGGCCTTCGAATCATTTTGGAAATCAGTGATGCTGGGCTGAGGTCCATGCCTTAGAAGAAATTCATTATAAGTACTCCAAAAAAGATGAAAGACATAATTTGAATGTTTAAAGAAATGTTTTCTAAAACAAGCATGTGTGTAGTCTAGTTTTTCGAGTGAAGGACGGTAAACTGCCCTCAACCACAATTCTTGGCCGACTCAGAGCGAATCAAAATTGCACAAGTTGAAAAAAGGGTTTCAGGTTCCCTTTTTAACCAGTTCATTCTATCGTGATTGAAAGGGTTAAGGAGTCAAAATGATACATAAAGAAGTTGGTGGAGACAAAAAAGCCTAAAATGATAGCAAATACTGAGATTTATGTGCTTCAATTAATCTGTTCCCATGTTGCATATGAACATGTTATTTTAGTCATAATGTAAACGTGTTAACAGCTGGACACCCATCTCATCTCATTTAACATCAGTTCAGGTTTAAAATAAAGTCCATTTAACTCTGTGGTGAGAATTTTAAAGCAGGGTGTGCTGCTGACCATTTTTAAATTCCTTATGTACGTCTTACTTCTCCTAAGCTAGTGTGTGGACTATATTATCATGTCTGTGACAGAATCTCACACCACAACCAAAAATGTCTCTGCTGGGTACTTTTTTTACATTTGTGTCCAACTTTACAGACACTGCCGAAAAAAAAATAAAAATTGATGAGTGAGAGGTCTGAACCTCCTGAAATACACAAAGGATCTCACTCTGCATTTTGATGTCCTGTGACAACTCATTATTTAAGTCTGCTAAGTATTTTTATTATTAGTTATTTAAACACTATAATAAATTATGGAAAGCACACGGTACGATTTTTTCAGGGTCCAGGCTTTTTAATGAAAGTGAATAAACAGGTTTTTATATAATGTAGATCCACCTGAAAAGAGCTCAAATAGGCTCAGATGCTCTCTCCTTGTATCACTTCAGCATGAAATGCAGCCCTAGTCTATGTTTGAAGCAGCTGAGATAAAATGGAGCTGAAATGTGCCTTTCCTTTTTCTCCTCTAAGTGAACAGCAGACTGCGGTTAAGTTGACTTAAGACACCATGTCCAGGGCTTTGTAAGGTCTGTTTGGTTTCCCCACATCTTGTTTTCTTGTGGCTCCTCAGCACTCTAAGTCCTTTTCAGGGAGTTTATGAGGGCCCGCCTTGCAGAGAGAAAGCTTTGGCTGTGTTTGCTTTGGGAATAGTCTCCTGACAGGGCGCTAAAGGAGCATGTCAGAGCACGGGTCCCAAAGTGTTTGGGCAAAGAGAGCCACTACCTCTTGCCACTGAGGAATCCGCCCTTCTTCGGTAATCTGTCACACCTCCTTCCAAATAAAATGGCTCAGAGATTTTCACACAAGTCTGTCAGGGTTAATATTTACCCCTGCCCTTTGGTCAAGGGGGGGAGAGGCAGACAGAGGGAGAGAAAGTAGGAGTTTGGTTTCTGAAAAAAGGTCTCATCTGGGTGTCCTGAAAAGCCTGACAAGGTGATAAAACACTGACAGACACATTTTATCATTTTCTTAAAGTTCACTGATGCTTATAGACCTATGTAGAAGGTCTGACCACAGCTTTGTGGATCTGCAACAGTAGTGTTTTTGAGAAATCAAAAGATCCAAACAATAATTAGCGTAGGATAGGAGTGAAATAGTTTCATTGCTTCCAGTTTGATGAGAGGTCTCAAAGAAATCTGATAAAGACAACAGTTTACTCAGCTTAGTTTGGGAGTAAGCATCAGGATGCATTCAGAAAAGTAAGTGAGATGCTAAAGTGAGATTAGTTGAACTTTTGATGACATTTCACTTGGCAAGCTAGAGTGATGCTGCAGTAGCTTTCTGTTTACCTGAAGTGAACCCACCACATCATCATCTCTGTTCCTCCCATTTAGAAAGCAGTTTGTACAGCCCTGTAGATTCATGTTACATTATATAAATCATTCAAAGTGACCATGATGAGAATTAGTATGATTTTGTGTCACCCTACATTTATTACTCACAGCCTGGTGCTCTGAGGCATATCAGTGCTGATATCAAACTGTAACGCTTGCCACAAAAAACTTCCCTGAGACTCTAAGTTTGGTGACTCCCACACAACGTTGTAGCATGTTGCATCTTGAGCATTTAGTTTGTAAATCCCCTAAAGTGTAAAACCAAGTTGAGGACTTCTGCATACCTTATAGTATTGACATTACAAAGTCTCTATGTGTGGGACCATCGGGGTTAGAGGTGCAGGATGGCAGACATCTTTTTACTAGTTGGAAATGATGCAAGCATCAACTTTACCAATACTGTCGCTAAGCAAAGCTAAATGTTTCCTCACCCTTTCCTTACATTTAATATACAGATTTATAATCATTATCTTCTTCCTGAACTCTTTGCAAGTGAGCTACTTTAGTCCACTCCAGACGATGTCAATTTCCACAATAGGAGTCAATTGTAATCTATTTCTCTTATCAAACAGAGTGATCTGTTCCATAAAGATGAGCATAAAATTCACTTCTATCAGTGTCTGCTTCTCTGACTGTCTGTGAATTAAGGGGAGTCTCTGCAGGAGAGAGGGAGGAAGGAGTGAGCCAGGCGGAGGGAAGGGGCTTGGGTGGGGAGGGTTTAGCGTGGCCTGTTGGAGGGCTAATTCCTGTGCTGGCGTTGGAGCTCCTCATAGCTCAGATATTCAGATTTGGGCTGGGCTGCCATGTGGGCTCGGAGATACTCTGCTGCCGGCTCCTCCCCCCAGCTCTATTCAGGGCCCGCGAAGAGCCTTGGGATGGCGTTAAAAAAGGAGATTAAGTTTCCTCCAGAGAGCAAAGCTCCTTAAGGGGGTATCTGTGTGCCTCTCAGCCGCCTGGTCAGTGAGGGATGCATGAGGGGGGCCTCGCCATGAACTCCACTGAGACAGCTGGGGGTGGGGGACACATAAGAGGAGGGGGTGAGGATGGCAGAGAAGCTGACCTGACTCCTACCCCATGACTGGCATCACCCTGACCCTGGTTACCAGTTCAAGCGTCGATATAAAACAGATTCAGTGCTTCGCGTGTGAGCAGAATGAGATGATGGAAACGGACGGTATCAGCTGAGAGGATTGTGCTTTTGTTTGTCCGTGTAACACTATCATATAATGTCATTTATGAGTATGTCCCCGGGGTTTACTAAGCATGACCGTGTATATGTGCTTTGGAGTGTGTGGAGGAGATACAGTGCGCTAGTATACAAGGAAAGCCCCATTCACAGAGCTTAGAAATGGGCGCCAGATCGAATGGATGGCTGTTAAACACATGCAAGTAGAAAAAAAGGGACGCTCAACACACGTCTTTTTCTCTGTGATCTTCTAAATAGACTGCAAACATGAAAACATGGACAACAGGAAACATACATGAACACACAGACATAAGAAAAAGACATTTCTGTCAGCTCTGACTCCAGAAAAAGAAATCCAAAAAGTGTCATTCAATAGCTACAGAGCATCAATTAAACTTTTGATATTAGATCATTACCTGACCATTTAAAGGCAGATGTAAAGAGCAAATTCCAGCCCATGAAGTGAATAAAGTTAAAATCTACCCTTCAAAAAGCTTTGATAAGTTCTTTTTTTCATTCAAAGGGGGCTGCATCAGAAGAAAAAAAAAGCCCTTACACATTCCTTTATTTGATTAGCAGTACTGATGACAGGGTTGAATGAGAGGCAGAAAAAATCTAATGACTTCTCCAGCTTTGTAGCGTGGCTGAAAAGGCCTTATCTGCTCTATTCAGCAGCAGTCTCTCCTGGGAAGCGAGGATCACTGCGCTGAGGGACTGTCAGGTCCTGCCAATAGCCGTAATGGGCTCTAATTCCACATTAATGCAGTCTAAATGAAGTGTCACAGGAAGATTGATCTGGTGAGGGCGTTGCCTTGATTTAGGTTCTTTTACTGAGTGGGCACCTCGCTGGACACCTGGTTACCCTCCACAGCGCCTCCAGGGGCCTCTATTGGAAGCAGAGTGACTTGTCACACTCTGCATGCATACGTCCTAGAGCACTTTCAGAAAGTCTTAAATATGCTTCAGGAATATGACTGAGTCAGAATGTGAGGTTAATGTTATTTGATTTCTGTGAATAAATGCCAGCAGGTGGGAGGATGGAGCGGCACTGTCTCTAATGTTTTGAAGATTGTCTCATATTTCCTCAGCTTCATTTGATGAAGGTACATTTTTCGTGTCTTCTGTTGTCTGACAGGTGCATAGGCCGGATAATGCTGCCAGCTGGAGACTTTGCGGGGGGCTTAAACACAACCAGTCCTCCTACTGTACATATCTTAAACCCCATTTTACTTCTTTCCATTGGTAATTCTTGTCCACAGAAATGGATTTTTACTCACTGTCAAAATTAAACTGCTACTTTTCCTGTATGGAGAGTATTAGGCTAATCATGCGCTAATACTGGTCTCCGTATGCTTGTCAGAAATATACAGCGAGATGGGCAGCCACTTTTCACTGTTTTCTCTTTTTTTTTCAAATCAGAAGAACAAGTCAGGCTAAATGAGGGGAAAGGTTATGATTATGGTAAAATATGTAACATTTATGTGTATTTTTCACAGCATGTTTGAGCTCCATTCTCTCATTATCACAGCATTGGCTTTCTATGAAAGTTGGTGTTTATTTTATTCAGCACACAACAAAGACATAGTTCAAAAGTCAGAAGTAAACAAATGATTTTGACGATGATTCAACCAGAGTAGATTTATATTAAGTCACATTTTGTGATAAAATATGTCATGTTCAAAAGTTTGGACCTTGTTTTTCCTGTTAGTGTACAATCTCTCACACTTCTGCAAGGCAAAAGTTATTTAAAGGAGACTGATTCCACTGCTGGTATCTTGTAATTTTTGTTGAACAATTACTTGCCACAGTAATCCCATGAAATTATGCTTTTTCTTTTAATCTCATTAATGTATTTGTGCACAAGATAATCATCTCATCCATATGAGTCGTGTGTACACAAGTTTTATTGAATCACATTGCAAGTAATATCAAACAGAGGAACGTGTCGTGTGCACAAGATAGAGTTGATTCTTTAATGCTAAAAACTTTAATGTAACTAAATGATTAATATGTAGGGCTTCCAAAAATTCCTGCTTCAAAACTTTGTTTGATGTTTAAATAGCATTCATTAATCAAGCTCACAGTGCGAGGTATTACATCTTAAGTGAAGCTCTGTAAATGACAACTCATGTAATTATGGTTGCAGAGGAGTGTTGAGATGAATGCTACATATGTGTGTGTGTGTGTGTGTGTGTGTGTGTGTGTGTGCACGTGCATGCGTGTGTGTGAATGCTCATGTGCAAACATATGCATATTTTGTGGGCACCTCCAGCACAAGGAGCAGCAGGACTCTGGATGAGCTTTCCCAGGTGACCCAGAAGACTGCAGCAAGTGTGTCAGTGTCACTTTGATTAACTCTAATACCAGGGCTTTTGGCACATGTGGTCAGGTTAATGAAACTCAGTGAGAAAGCACTTTCCCCTGCTTCCCTCCCCGCTAGGAAGCTGTGGGTGATGGGATGAGGTTCAGCGAGTCACTCCCGCTGTCCCTCATCGGCCCCCTCTTCACTGACGGGAAAATCTGATACCTTTTTAAAGCGATGAAGCTTTTGAGATCCATAAAACTTCTGCCTCCACACCCTTTTCCCACACTTTCCCACGTGTTAATTAACCCACTATAGATGATGTAATAAGTGAAGTTTGATTTGACAATTAAAGTACATACATTAATCTCATAATAGAACAAAGTCAAAGTATATCTACTTTTTTTTATCCAAGTGAGCTTCTGATTTTCAATTATATCTCAGGAAGAAAAGCAAACATAACCTGAATTATTATTATTAAAATGTATCTTCAAATGGTCAAGTTCCCAGACACGTCCAGGAAAAAATAGAAACATTAGCCAATGAAAAGCACTCCTTTAACACAAAAGTTTCAGCCCTGGTTTTTCTTGTGTTTGCCAAGGTTATCATGACACCAGCTCTTCAAACCTTAAAGTGTTCATCCTTGCTCTCTTTCTTCACTGACACAGAAGTAGGGCACACCAAAGAATGAGCAACACAATTGGGAGGCGTCCTGTCGCTTTAAGAGAGGGACCCACCTAATCTCTCCCGATCCACTCAGGCCCTGGATTTATAAATTTCCTGCAATCTCGATTCTCAAAGCCGTCTTGATTTTGAGAGTGTGTGTGTGTCTGCCTGGGAGAGAGGAAGTGTAGGACTGGCAAGAGGTACTATTGGGGGGGTTGTGGTTTGTTTGTGCTGTCCTTTAGAAAAAGAGCTTATGGGTTCAGCAGAAGAAACGCGGGGAGCTAATGTGAAGATTTAGGACTTTCTCCGAGGCTTGGCCTCGTCTAAGCTCTGTTTGCTTGAGCCGTTTGTGGGGTCCTGCTCACACTAAACCCAGATTAATATTCCCCCCATATCCAACCAACCCAGACACCGTCTCCCGGCCTCACTGTCCTCCACCCCCCCTCTCTTTTCCCTGCCTTTTCTGGCCGTGATCGTCTCCCTTCCCTAATCCAAGTCCGCTGCTTCTCATCTTGCTCTTTATCTCGTCTAAGTAAGCACCTTTCTCATGGCTTCTTTCCATGAGAGGGAAGCAGCAAGACGAGCGTAAATATGTTTTCCCCAAGCCCCCCCTCATTGCTCACTGACCTCTGTGAGGTGTTATCACTGGAGTGACTGCTAAACCCTCAGATTGCTTTCAGCCAGGGGGAGAGGAAGGTTGGCTCTGCATTGGTTTACATGCCACTAAATAAACTCTAGAAGATGGTTACTTGAAGCATTCTTCAAATATTTTAACAATTAAAATAACAAAGCAACATTATACATAAAACATGTCAGTTGGCATTGATAGGTGGTGAAAACAGCCAAAGTGAATTCATTGAAATCAAACATATTCTCATCTGGTTGTAAAAGTGAAAGCATTTCTGCTCCTTGCTGCATTTCCCCACTGCTGCTTTCCCAACCTCTCACAGGATTGTCACACAGAGCCTCTTCTTCTCCTTCCCTTACTCTTTTTTGTTGTTTTATCCCCCCTTTCTTGTTCCCCTTCTTCCATCTGGATCAGGGCTGAAAGAAGAATAACAAATGCATTTTGAGCCGAGGGAAAAGGGGATGAATTTGGCGTGCTAAACAGGCAGGCTAAACCCATTACCTAAGTGTTCTTTATCTTCCCATATGCTTTTGTTGTTTAATCAGCTTTGTATCTCTCCAAATCCTGGATTGAGATAACAAACAAATGGATGAGCTCAACGTGCAGTAGAGGAAAGCCTTTTTGCTGGCACCTTTAATGCCAAAAAGAGTGTCCTCATGCTGCAAAGTGGTCAGAGGATGCGGCGCAACTGGGTCACTTTCTCCAGGATGTTGTTGGACCAGGTCAAACCACCAGTTCTCACCTAAATAACCTCAAAAACCTGCACTCTGTTTCAAGGGCATGGACTGAGAGAGGAGAGAAAAGGGAGTAGGGAGGGGGTAAAGCTGGAGCTCACAGATTTGCAATCTTCAGCCATGATTTCTCTGTGCTTCCTCCATAAGAAAAGGATTCCAGATTATCTCTTGCACTCAAAGCCAGGAAGAGTTGAAGAGTTGCTGAATGCAGAGATGACTTCACAGCCTATGCAGATGTGCAATAGTCACAGTCCTTATCAGATTTACTTCGAGGTTTCCCCTCATCTTACTATGAGGTTTGTGTTTGTTGCAGTGCATACCCCAGGTTGGACCACAACGACCATTAGTTTCTCAAGTGAAAAAGAAAATTTAGAGAGAAATAAATGCACCTGGTTTGTAAAGAGGAAGGAAAAACAAAAAAAAATGAATACAATATCTAAAACAATGTTACTGCATCTCTTTAAGGTCTGTTAGTTAATTGTCAAAAGTTCACAGATGGAGCACATTTTTTTGTACACATTTCTGTAGCTTTTTTTTTTACATTATCTTTTCTTTATCTTGTTACCATTTCCTTTTTCAAGTGAGCATCTTATCCAAGAATGCCCCATAAGGCAAAAAATTAAGCATAGGGCGAATCCCAAAGCTACAAAGTTCCTTCCTCCTCACGTACTCACTTGCATCTTAGTCCCTCCTGAGATGTTTGAGGGAGACGCACAGGAATGAAGAGAGGAGAGAGGAAACAAAGGGATTCATTTTAAGAGAGACGTCTTCCAGAGCATCACATGTTTCAGTGATGACAGCATCAGCTGATCACCAATAGATCATCAGTCTGTTTGAGTCTTCACATGTACCTTTAATAAAATAACTTTAATACAATTTAAACATCAGGGTAAGAAGAGAAGGAGGTGAAGTGATGCACCTATCATGCCTAGTGCCTACTGTATGAGCCTGGGGGGGCAGTGCTATGATCTGGGGTTGCTGCAGTTGCTCAAGTCTAGGTTCAGCAACATCATGTGCCAAGAGAATGAGGCCAGCCGACCACCTGAATATACTGAATGACCAGGTTATTCCATCAATGGATTTTTTCTTCCCTAATGGCACAGGCATATTCCAAAGATTTATGGGGCTCAAATTGTGAAAGAGTGGTTCAAGGAGCATGAGACATCTCTTTTACACATGGATTGTCCACCACAGTCCAGACCTTAACCCCAATGAGAATCTTTAGGATGTGCTGGAGAGACTTTGAGCAGTGGTCAGACTCTTCCATCATCAATAAAAAAGCTTGGTGAAAATCAATGCAATGCTGGGTGGAAGTAAATCTTGTGACATTGCAGAAGCTTGTTGAAACTATTCCACAGCCAATGTGTACTGCAATCAAAGCTAAAGGGGTCTGATAAAATATCAGAAATTGTGACTTTATTTTTGGTGGTGACTTATTTTTTTGACCAGGCAGTGTATGTCAGGAATTTTTCCCTTAAATTTGTTTTAAAGAATCCTTCTTCAAACTTTTTCATACTTAATTGCATGAGTGACGCCTGAACTCGCCTTAAAGAGAAACAGCAAAAAAGCAGAGAAACAATTGTGTTCAGACTCAAGAAAGTGATGATCGGAGTTGGCGCTGGCGACCTCGATGTGCATCTCACAGTTGAATTCCCTCAGGGGTAGAGGGGCTCATCACCCCGTCTTGTTCCCCCCCATCAGCTAAACACACACACCCCTGTAATACATATCCTGAAACGCACATACATACAGTCAGGGTATGTTGGGGAAAATAGCCCTCATTTATTATTGCCACACTCCCTCGTCTCGTCCCCCTCGGTTCAGCGGGTGCGCCGCCAAAGCACGTCTTCTCCCGCCAATGTCACACAATTACCTCTTAACTGCTCAAACAAATAGAGCGACCCAGAGAGTGACATCAAATCAAAACTGTCACAGGTGATTGAGTCTAGTCATCAAGGCGGCCCGCCCGCTACCTGTCAGGAGAGTGAGGGAATGAAAGGAAAAGGGAGAGAAGAGGGAGAATATGATAGCAGCTTTATAATAGACCCCTAATAATGTATAAACACCCCCGCTCTCTCTCTTTTTGCTCTTCTAATATTAAAGTTGGGCTCCGAGTGCAAGATGCCCTCCTTTTTCAGCCGCTTCGCTCCCTCTCGGGACTCAGGAAAGAGAGAAATGGCTGTGAATGGAGTAATGATAAGGAAAATGATAGAGGGGAGATTGAAATTTCCATCCTCTCTGAACCATGCCAGCTCTGCTCCTGGAAAGACATTGGATGCTAATGGGGTTAGATCATACACATGAGAGTTTGAGGCCTGAGTGATGTTTGCTACTGATACTCCAGACACAAATAGAAAAACACAAAAACAACACTTTAAAGAGAAAAACTCCCCAAATGTTTGCCCATGGAGTGATAGTCCCTTGACACCAGATCTCAGTTTGAGTTTCACTTTGCAAAGAAAATCACCAACAGACCCATACAACAATGGATGGCACTCATGTAGCTGAGAAACAGAAGACGCAGAGAGATGATTTGTGCGTCAACAAGGAAAAATCAGGGAAATAAAGCGCAAGGGCAAGGGTTGAGCAATAGCAACCCAAGAGGACATTAGGGACATGATGATGTTGTCAGTGTCTGATGTAAATTGGAGAATGACACAGTCAACAGACACGGTTGGCTGCTTGCCACGGCAACACGCGGAGGCCATGACACTGACAAATGGAATATTTCAAAGGACTTAATCAGAGGAAATGGGGTTTGGTCTGCAGGTGACACGAGTCCCGCTCCAGCGCTCACAAAAAGAAAACTGATTGCCTGCCTTGAAACCCCCACCATCTCTCTGCTTCTCTGTTGGCCTGTCTGTCTCTCCGCCTCCTATCTAAATATCTCTGCTCCCCTGTCCTCACTTCACTCTCTCACTCTGGTACAAGTGGGGGTTTATCATAAGTATAGCATACAATTAGATTCAATCAGAGATGGCCTGGTGAAAGGCATGCCAATAGAGGCAGTTCAGGATTACAGCATTGAATACATTTAAGAAACAGTCAAGTTTTGTCCAATGTTACTTGTTTCCCTTCCTACTGGATTTTTCTTTTAACATCTCGCTGCTGAGAACTTTCCAGGCTTTAGCTGATATGGCCATTACAGTCTCACCTTTTTCATCATTGCTACAACACAAATATTAATTTTAGGACCATGTCCATCTCTCCCTCTATCATTCACTATGACCCAAACACAGTCACAGGGGATATCTGTCCAAGATTTCTGCCTGACTTTAGCTTGTCTTGAGTTGGGTCTTTGTCATTTTCATTACATTTAGAGAGTCTGTCCTTTGGAAATTGTCTCGAGACTATATTTGAAATGATTTGGCACTTTATAAACTAAAATTGAGTTTGATCTTGACAACTTTTTACTTCATACAACGTGACAAGATAATGTATTAATTAAGTTTCACAGCACTTTTGTTTGAAACGTCAACAAGCAAACGTGGTAAGTTTGTACCATTGTTGGGTTTAAGCACCCCACTGGCTATCAGCTGCTGCGGGTGTCGAAAGAAGCTCCAAGACACAGATTCTCAGTTAATGCTTTTGCAAAAGGGAAGTCTGGTCAGAGGTGCATCCAGTACTCTGACTCCTAACAGCTTCGAAGACTTCCCCGTTGTTCAGCTCTTTTATTCACAGTGAAATCATCATCTGGGCATGATCGTATTGTCATTAGTCATGTAAAAATCAGCAGTTAACAGGCTGATCATATTTGAATGGACATCATGTAACCACATTCTGTAAACAGCTGATACCTACTTTCTGCATGAGCAGTCTGTCCTTGACGTCAGAATGATAACATAGATTACAAGCATGGCAGTACAGCATTTCTCCATCATTTCCCTCCTGTTTATCATTCTACAGCATTTTACATCAGTGGTATCTCATTTGTAAATACAACACACACTTTATTAACTGCTGTAAGGAATGACAGGAAAACAGATCAACCTCTTAGACCACCGACTCTTCAACTGGCACAGTTTGATAACTAGAAACCAACAGTTGATGTCGTACAAATGCAAGGTTCACAGCTCTAGAAACCATGGTTTTTACACACGGTCCTAGACAAGCAAGAAACACACAGATGACAACCAATACAGTGATCACAGGTATCAGAGTTTTCATCATTACTTGCCACCAGGTGCCAGTCCACAGCCAGTTTGTCTAGCTGGGAGAGCGTTCAGCACCAGGAGTGAGATCTTTAACATACTGTTGTAACTCAGTGAGGTTCTGCAATGCTTTGTAAATATCACCATCAGTGCCTGTTTTGTCAGGAATGAAAGTACAACATGTGTCACCAATCATTTTACAAACACCTCCATTAGATGCAGTCAATAAATCCAAAGCCACTCTGTTTTGTAACAACATTTCTCTTAATGCAGACAACTCCTTTGTGTCATCATGTAACCACATTCTGTAAACAGCTGATACCTACTTTCTGCATGAGCAGTCTGTCCTTGACGTCAGAATGATAACATAGATTACAAGCATGGCAGTACAGCATTTCTCCATCAACCATAGAAAAGTAGTCCATATTTAGCACGACTCACAACCCAGTGCCCCGGGAACATGTCTGCAACATGTAACGTCAGTGAATCTTGGTTATGTCCTATCAGTGCTCATCTACCAAGCAGAGCTAACGTAACCTGGCTTTTCATTTTTTTGACTGACTCTCAGGTTTGAACAGATCACTGCAGTAAAACTGCTGCATATGGGTTGGAATGAAAATAATCATAAACATTTCAGCCCAGATTTTAGCCTTTAGCCTGAGCTCTATCAATCTCCTGTTTAGATATTTGTCTCATCTCCTGTCCCTTTTCTGTCTGACAGTCCAGTCCTGACAGCTCCAGTGTCCACTATTGCCACTATAAAAATCAAAGAGATTGCTTTCAGATGAGAAAAACATTGACCTCTCTTCTCACTGTTAAACTGTCAGACACCGCGGTGCTGTCATAGAGACTTTGACCTGCCGTAAATCAATCTGGTCCAGTCTGACCCAATCAGAGAGCTGAGCAATAGCATTTAGAAATAACTAAGTTGCGCTCATATCTCATTTTGAGCTGAGCTCTAATCAGGCATACATTTAGAAGTGAGACTTTTTCAAGATTACTTAGAAAGTCCTCAGTCTCTGTGATATGGCATGCTAATGTCTGATATTGATTTAACAAGAAGTAAATATCACATTCATTAAGGCATTTAAAAAAGCAGATGGATTAGCAAGGCCATGAGGGAACAGTCTCTGGGGACCTAGTACAAAGAAGGGTCACCCACTAGGGACCCTGTGTAGAAGTTGTATAGAACCTTTAGACTCTGTATGTATTTATTCAGCCTTCTTCTTTGCTTCACTAAAAAGAGATCAGAGGTTTATGGTGCTAAGATAACATGTCTACAAGAGCCTCCTGCTGGTCATAAGACTATCTTTGTTCTGTATCTGTTACCTGGAAAGTGGCAGGAAACCCAGACGGACAGAAATCTGTCTCTATATTCCTTTGTTTCCTGGCCGGGGCCTGGCACTGCCACCACAAGCTGCCTACTTCTATGAGATTGGTGATTTGGTGCCTGAAGTCCAGTAGCCCCACGCTGCGTATGAATCACGGTGAGGGGCCCCTGCCCTGTCACAGCAGCTACAGATCAATGATAATTACCACCTTGACATGAGTACGCTTATTACTGAACAGGATCAGGGACAGGGGCCCGAGCTGTGGTGGCCGTAGGGCCCGATCGATACTCCAGGAATAATGGCTCTCTGGGGCCCTAGATTGGACTTTGCCACTAAACAAGCCATTACAGCCGCACGCATGACAGCTTAGGTCTAGATACGTGCCCTAACTCTCCTTCTCCTGGAGGCTTCTCTCCTAGAGCCCGCCTCACTATGGCTCCCACAGGCCTCTATACTCAATCTTGTCGTGGACTGTTATGGGCAGGCAAGACACATGCCTCTGGCTTTGAGACGTGTTAACCAGAAGTGAGTGATTAGGGGAAGCATGCTGCTACAACACAATGTGCTCCTGTGCAACACGAAAGTGAAAGGGGCCTTGCAATGTGACCTGATGATTGCCACTGAGTATAGAGATCAAACAGAGCTGCAGCGACATGTGCACACGAACATACCCGTACACACACATATACAAACAAAATTTGTACAAAAGCTAGCACATCAACGCGCATAAGCGATGCTGATCCGTCCATGGCAGCCCTCATCTTCTTTTCTCTTTGATTTTTACCATTTCCCTCCTCCAGATCCCTTGTTTTTTTCCCTCTCCTTTTTTAATCCGGTCATACCTGTAATCGGGCTCTGCGACAGGAAACTTCAGAGAATCAATTAGTCCTCGCCTCATCCGGGAGCCAAGACGATTCCTCTCGACTTGAGCCGCAAACTCCTTCTATCAGGAGTCATTCTGCCTGCCTAACACCCAGACTCCTCTCTCCTGAGCCCGGATAGGTTTGACTCTAAGCCTCTAAAACGTTGACAACCCAAAGCGCCTTTCTCTCCGCAAGCCCTAACCGCCTGCCTCACCCTGGCCCCTTCCCTTCTTCCCAACCGTCGCTGCTGCTAAATAAAGAATGACTTGTTTTTCTTCCATTGCAGAGCTGTGATAATGATGCAGCGTTGTCTGGTTGCGGCTAAATTAAATAAACAGTTGCTTTTAGGGGGATGTTAACTGCATCTTTCCTCAAACCTCCATAAGGTGGATGTGCTTGGAGAACTGGTCATTCTAGGTCTTTCTTTTGTCCACATGAATTTAGCCACTGAAGAGGCAGCTTTGTGGACGCTGCTTTTTTAAAATGCCGCCACATGGCACAAAAGGAAATGCAAACCTGGGACTCTTCTGCTGGCTGCAGCAGGCCCTCGAGTGGAGCCTGGAACAAACAGAACATTGAGGGGTCAGATTTAATCCCTCCACCCCTGCCTTTTGTATTCAGATTAAAGACTAAGGAGGATTTGCAGGAGCCTGGAGTCTCTTGTTAAAAGATGGTGTTCTCCACTTAACCTGCAATTTACCTGTCACTTAAACCCACTGCAGCGATCATCCACACCTCTGGCAGTGAAAGGGGCTGTTATTATTCTTGTCTTTTTTCCTAACTCTGAAGAAAGGCGTTGTGTTCACTTGAGCATAATAAATGCCCGACAGATGCTGATTGAAGCAGCAGCAGCAGCTTTTGGGAGATACTTAACATGTTGGAAATAAACAGAAGGGAGATTTCAGAGAATATACACACAAACACACACTCAAGCACACACAAGTCTACGTCTAATACACCAGAAATCACTTCTTGACCAGTCGGGCTGCTCTGATGAGGTCGAGTTTGGTGTGTATTCTCTTGAGTGCTGTAAAAAAGATGCCTTCAGGACACAGAGGCGAAACACATTGTGATGCTTCTTGACTTGATTTGTATTGCCAACCTCTCTCATCGGCGCTACTGAGAAATCCTACCAAAGAAACCTGACCTTCTTTCCTCGCCTCCATCACCCTCTCACTCTCTTGCCAAGAGTGATTCATCTCCCACAAACCAAGTCCGAGAAATGAATGAAACTCCCGCCATCATTCTACACGACCTCATCCATTTCATCCTCTCCTGTGACTTTTCCTGCCCTTCGCTAGACGGCCATAACGCCGCCTCTAAATATTCCTCCTGAACAGAATTCACTGGGTCCATGGCAGCAGTAAAGTGGACTATTCGTTTTCACAGCACAGCCAAAAGGAATAATGGGAGTGATGTTGAGACATTATCAGTCACTCTCACGGGCTGCCAAAGCTCCATGAGCCGCTCCAGCCCTCTTTTTTCTTTAAAGCATGTGCAGATGTCCACCAAACAACCACGCAGCTCTTGATGGAGCTTTACACGCATCTTTGATACGTTTCTTAATCTCCACTAAACTATCCCACTGGTTTTAACACCCTTACGCATTAGCCTATGTCTTATAACTTAAGAGTTTATCGTTCTGTGCTAAATATAGATGTTCTCTCTTAAGACTCAAGACAGCTTGGAGGCTTGTGTGCATACAGCGTGCAAAATTATAAACCTTTTGAAAAGTAACAAAGGCTGAAAAATGCCCATTGTTTTAGAAATCTGCACCTGCTGGTGTTGACCGATTAAAACAGTCATCTAGAGGAGATTTTTTTCATTTGTGGTCACAGATGTGTGGACAGTTTAATCAGATGACAGCAAAACTTTTTGAAAGTGAAGGCCAAGTATGAAACAAAAGTTCCCTCAGCTGCTGAAAAACTCTTTTTTATTTCATTGTGCTAAAGAAGATCACTGTCTGGTGTGCCTTAATTTTAGAAACATTTCCCTCCCTCTGTCTTCTGTTCTCTCTCCATATCCTTTTCCCTTTTTTCCAGAGCCAGATCTCTCATTTGCCCGTGAGAGCTGCCACTTTTATTCTGGGGGAACCCACCTGTCCGCCTGCACGTCAAACCCATCCCCGGTGGGCTTCTGTGTTAAATTCCAAACTTAAAACCCATTACTGAGCTATCAGACCACTCATAATGCTGTCTAACGACCTCATTTCCCTAAGTGTCAGCCCTGTCAGTCACCAGAGGACCCTGTCAGCTTGGCCGCCCATGTCCGACGGTCCCGGCTGCTCGGAGGCATCACCGCCGCCATCGCCACCACGTTCACCTCGTCCTCATCAGAAACAGGATAGACGCTCAATCTCTGAAAATATGTCAAGGCAAAGTGAGTGGGGACACAGGGGGTAAGAGACTTTGGAATGAAAGTGGCGGGTATTTCATTTACCATATCCACTCTATTAGTCAGAGCGGCACAGTCAATCAGGGCCCCATTTTGATTCGAGTGGAGTCGGGGGAGAGAAGTGGGACACGGCAAAATGGCTGACGGTCATGCCATGGCTATCCCAGCTCAACGGAAATCAGTTTGAGAAGTTGGTGTGTAAAAAAATGGATTATAATAAACATATGGAGCCAAGGCATCGCTGCCTGTGCTTGTTAACTGGGGAGGGCGCACTGAGCATGTGCCAGGAGGAAAGTGACGAAAGGGGCAAGGTGAGCAGGAGAGGGTCAAATCTGATCGTGTGTGTGCTCATGTATGTGTGTCTGATCACTGTCTCGTTCCCAAGTCTCCCAGCGTACCTCTCTTTGAAATCATTTGGTAAATATGGAAAGGGGCCCCGGGCCACACAGGTCCCAGCCCCTCTTTAGGAGTGGATAATTGACTCCTTCCCCTCCTTGATAATTCATCGCTTGCATATGCCAGCTAATACATCAGCCGAAAACTGCCCTGGTCTTCATCTCTCTTGACACACACACATGCACCCAGAGGAATGAGCGACTGAGAGACTGAGCATAAAAAATGGGGATGACAAATGGGAGCACTTCTAGATCTATGAATGAATTATGTCTTCTAAATACCTTGAGCAGAGGCAACTGTCAGCTGGCGTCTATACTAATCTGGGACAAAATATGACCAGCTCGGCATTAAAAGGAGGGAGCAGGGCTGCTAGAGAATGAGGCGAGAAATGAACCAGCAATCAGGCTATTAAAATGTGGTGTCTGATTCAGCTTTGGTGGACATTTGCACATTTATCATGAGATGGAAATACCCTCCCCCTTTTGTAACTTTAATGCAGCCCCTTCCATTGAAATATATTAGGATTATTCCAACAGGACAGAGATATCATTTGTTTTACAATAGCCGAGTCAGCACTCACAACAGTCATTAGGAATTAGATCAAGTCGACTGCTGTTCAGAGGGACACTTTGCAAACGGGGAAGGATAAAATTAATGGCATTTCTTCTCAGGAGGTGGGATATAAACGGCTGCTCTGTCCCACAACAGAGGCAAGACTGAAAGACAAATGGCTTGCACAAGAGTCTGTCAAACCATATACAAGCTAGTGTGCAGGAAGTTCAGTCCGCATGAAACAAGAGGTCACTCACCTGCTGTTGATTATGTCCACAGAGGAGGTCAAAGACACTATAACCTTGCTATTGTTCTATCTCGTGGTTATCTGGGAATGTAGTGTGTACCTCTGGGAAATGTATTTTTCCAGCAGCAGCTCAGAGACGTCCTGGCTGAGGTCCTGGCTGAGGTCCAAGGCCACAGGAGGATCACCCCATCCCTCTGAAACACATCGTGCTGCAGGCAGGAGGAGGCCCAAGGACGGACACGGTGCAGCTGAGCCCTTTGAACGAGCACAGATGGAGACTGTGATGCTTTCAAGATCCAAACACTTTGTAAAATGAAAGGTATAAATTCAGACAAGAGAGCAATTCAACCGCAATTGAAGAAATAAGAAATACTTGAGTTAACTTGAGGACTTCTCACATTACCATAAATTTGATAATATGGTACAATGATACAACAGTAGAGAGAAAAAGTAAAATACTTTAAGTTAGAATAAGCAAAGATGGGCTGACTTACATGTATAGTTATAAATTCACACTCTCTCATTTCTGCAGTTTTAAATGTTTTGTTCTTCAACTTGAAATTCCAAATAAAACTACAGACAAGCTTGAAGTTAATTACAAATACTTCTTCACATATGGTTATTGCCACAGGGAAAAAAAAGATAATTCACTGAGAAATTCAACAAATGTGTTACATTATTGATCCTACATGCCTATCACCTGCATTATGTGGTAATTATAATTTTTTCTTTGCCTTTTCACAGCTTAAATACATATTTGGGTCCTCAATAAAACCTATGTAATATGAAAGAGGTTTCATACTTGTGTAACTTAAAAAAAAATACTTCATAGGTCATATTTGATACACAAATTATAAGTTTTTTTGTTATGATTTTTTTTTCTTTTTCTTTTTTGTGCTGGTGGGGTATTTGAACTCAACTTTCACCCTCTTGTTCTCAGTACACTAGAATAGCTGTCAAATACAATAACTCTGCTCGTTATTTCTGGTTAAAAAAGAAAATAAAATCATGGCCTTTACGGCCTCCGTGAGAGAAAACATTTATTTCTATTTAGGATATTGTAACACATGTTAAATATCTCTCTCAGCAGCAAATTAAAGCCTTTAAATAGCCAAAATTCCATCCCTACTTTTCCAAACAGCATACAGATCAACTTCAATGTAACATATAGAATATAGTTTTCATGAATGAAAGTTAACTTTGATGTTTGAGGTGTACCTGGCAAATCTTTTTCAGTCTATTCAAACTTCGGTTGAAGGTTGAAAAAGGATGACGTCATTCAGCGTATCTGAAGCAGAGTAGATAAAGAAAGTTTCACAGCGGAATTTTGGCGTGCTATTATAAGTTGGAATGTTTTCAATAACATAACTTACAATATCAAACTCCATCCAAGCTGAGAGAGCACAACGTCCTTAACCTGACTTCAAAACACGGCGGAAATGACGTTACTGCCACCTGGTGGCAGAGCTCAGCTGTGAAACCAGTAAAACACACACACACTGGTCATTTGAGACTAATCCGAGAAATAAGCTTGTATTACTTAGCTTTGTAAAACTCATAGAAATGTATCACAAAGTCTTTAAGCGGTGCAGCCTCATTGAAGTGTTGTACTTTAAATGTTTCCTGTATCTTGTTCTTCACCTTCCTTTTCATCAACACTGAATTATCCTTCCTCTTCACATGCTGAAAGACTGGGCCACATGTGTGGTCTCTGACACTGGGGCTCAATTATCTGGAAAGTAATGTTATCTTTGTATCAAATAATGGAGCTTTGAAGTCATTTATTTCACAGTTGCATTTTTTCCAGTTCATTGTGAGCTCACTGAACATGTTCCTCTTTCCTAATGGTGGCTTGGATGCATAAAAAAAATAATAGTCTAAAACCTTTTACATGAGTCATTCAGCGTTCACTGACTCTCATGTGTAATGAGCCTTCAGGCAGAGACCATCATTATTAAAACTACATATCATCATTTTAATGAGTGAGGTGGAATGAAATAAAAATCACATTGCAAATTGTAGTTATTATCTGTATTTATGATTAATCAAAGACAGGTTTATCAGTCAGATGTAATAGAGGAGTTGTATCACATTGTCAGTACAAAGACATCAAACACATTGAAAATATCTGATTCACTGAATAACTGAAAACACACAGAGTTCCCTCTACAATCTGTTTTGTATCATCTTGATAACCCACATCACTGTCACATTTGCTAATTCCTGATGGTTCTGAAATTTCAGTACTTTGAGGTGAATACACTAGTGAATTGGCAACATTGTTTTTGTTGATGAAGTATGTATCATACATCGTCCACAGTTTATGTACAACCTGGAAGAGGGTATTTGGTTGTTGGAGAGCTGAGAAGTCTGCCTTGTGTCTGTATGCCCCCTGCAGTATGTTGTTCTTACAGACAGAGCTTTTCATAGACAGAAAACAAGAGCGATCAATCAGACCAGGTTCATCAGATCCCTGCATTTTTGTATCCTTCATCTTTTCACAATAACAACTTCATTGTTTGCAGTAACGGCAGGGGTGAGTCTGGTGGTGTGGCATTGAATGTGGCCACCCCAAAAAAATGTCTGGCTTTTTGGCTGTATGACAATTAAATCTGTAATTAATGTATTTCAAAAGAAACTTTTTGGATAGTGTCGCAGGAGTCAGTCCACCATGGCAAACAAAAAAAGAAAATACAATTGCGTGCAATTTTCAAATAATTCACTGCAGATTGAACAAACATGTTTTGTTGTGGGTTTTTTGTTTAGCTACTTAAGTGTCACTTTTTAAACCTAAAAGCTAATACACAGGCAAAAATACATCACAACTATACAAATCGTTGTAGATCAGATGGGGACAGAAAAAGTAAATTAGTTAACTTACATCACATATAAAGTACTGTTTACCACTTGCCAACTGTATCACACAATGAAATGAACATTACAATGTTGAAATATGAAATGTCCCCACTGCCCATCTCAGTCAAATTGTATGCGCTCCCTGACTGAGAATACAGAGTCTGAATAAATTATATAAAACCTCTCTTTTGGGTGTATAAAGAGCAGTGTGATTTTAGATTGTTTAATCCAGGGTAAATAAAACATTATTGGGAACTTCCAGAAATTAATCCAAAAGTGTCATGCCACAGATCATCATGACCTCACTGCTGGTTAAATCTCTTGAATACAGGTTGCCAAGACATCCTACTGACAGAGATGTTACCAATCTTATGACTGACTCATTGGGCACCCATACAGCCAGTTTCACACAGCTCATCACAACAGAAAGTAGCAACACCAGAACAGAGGCTGTTATCTATGTCTCTAAGTCCTGTGCAGGGATCACACTGTGTGACTTGCTGTGTTTGTGGACAGCAGATGTATAACGGTGAGTAAACAGGCGTTTGCCTTCACCAGCAGCTGTTGGGTCAGATGCCAAGTGATGGGCGACACACATCAGGAAGGAGCTGTTTGCACTGCAGTCTCTGGCTTTTCTCAGATAACAAAAGAATTATCTTCACAGCCTGGTCTTTCTTAGGACACGTTACGTGTGTATGTGTGTGTTTTTGTGTTGGTCAGGACTTTTTGAATCTTATTTTGTTAAACCCCTTGCTTGTTTTCACCTCTCTTTTAAATTACTATTACAAATTTAGTGGGCTTTTAAACAGAGAAACAACAAATAAGTGCAGAGACACACAAATTATACTTCACGTGAACTTGGATAACGAAATAGCAATACAATATTAAATGTACGTTTACATTTGTTCACAGTTTTTAAATTCTTGAATCACTCTGCTGCAGGCTATGAAAAACATAAAATTCTGTTCAATGTGCAAAAAAAAGGGTGTGAGATTTACCAGGCTTACACAGACACACACACTTCTATGACTCAGACAAGCTCAGCTGGACACACTCATCTTATTCCCCCAGTGTGTAAGGTGACAGGCAATAACAACAGTGGATCCACAGGACATAAATGCAGGATAACAAACCTAAAGAGGATGTTTCATACAACAACAGTACAGACAAAGCACATTAAACAGGCACTTGGATTAAGGTATTATCTCCTGCTCCTGTTACCAGTTGAATAATGTACATCCACTAAGGGCTGAGCAATAAATTTAACAACATGACCACACCAAAAGGTACAGTCAGAGAGGCTTTGCTTGATACTTTTCCAGCATGAAAAGAACATAAATATAAAGATAAAAGCAGCCCAGGTGAGGAATAATGTCCATGTCATGATGAGGAAGAGCTTTGAGCAGACAGAATCAGTGTGGGAGTGGGTTTCTCGTGGGTGACACCTTTGACAGACCCATCCTGACACCTAGGTGGAGCAGCAACACCCACATGACTGGAGCAGGACTTGTGAGAGGAGGTGAGGGAGTTGGTGGGGCTGAGCTGAACAGCTGTAGTGTCCTGCAGGGTGTGCTCGCTCGTCTCCATCTCGAATGCTGCAGTCCCCATCCGCATCAGCCCCCACTTCTCCCCCCCTTTCATCTTGCGGGCAGCCATATGGGTGGGAGGCCTCCTGCTCACCACACAGCAGGCTGTAAAGAAGGCCAGGGCCAGTAGTAGGAGAAGAGGACCAATGACGATGGGAGGGTTTTTGGTTGGAACGAAGGTGCCAAAAGCAAAAGCCCCCACCAGGGTGATGTTGATGCCCGCCAGCATGATGCAGAGGCCGCAGGCGCAGCAGAGAGCAGGGGAGGGAAGGCTTGCGTGAGAAGGCTTGGTGGGCTGATGGGGAACCTTCTTGGGTACAGATGATCTGGAGGATTTTTCAGGTGGCACCATTTCTCATGGACAAATCTATGAAACCAAGAGCAGATGGGAAGCTAATAACTGACCAATAACTGTATGTGACGACTAACAGTGCATCTTAACTACAACCCACTGTGCAAAAATGGAGCCAAAATTGCTCTGAACAAGAGAGGCTAACATCTTATACCTTTGGAGCCATAGGCTGCACAGTCGGTGTTTCAATAAACAGCAAGGAACCACATCAAAGGTTTGAAGCTATTTGTGATGCATTCATGCTGAATATCACAAATATATTGCAGCCCATTGTCTTTGTTCATTTTCTCCTCCAGTTTTGATAAGTGTATGATAAACAGGCTAAACCATGGCTTGCAACAGTTGTCTTCATGATTTGACTCAAACTAACAGATTACAAACAGATTTCTATATGTACGGTGTGGTAAAGCTACACGTCACCCTACACTATCACATCAATACCTGTCCCTCTAACAGTAAAGACAAGTAGGGACAAATGTCCAACAAGACAGTTGCAAACATACTACTACTACTACTACAGACTACTGCTGCTGAGTAAACTCCAATTTTGTGACAGGTCCAAAAGATTCAAAAAGGGTCCATGATCACTTCAACGATGTGAAAGGTAAAATGACGGTCAACAAAAATTTAGAGCTCCCAAGGCTTTTGTCCTTAAGTCTCACCACCACACACAATAAGGAATAACCACACCCTGTAATGGGTCCACACAGTGACGTCATAAACGCAATGACGTAAAACATAGGCAAGAATATATTTTGGCTTCTACAAAGACAAATGAAAAATGAAATTGCACCTTTGCATACGAGCATTACGAAAGCGTATTAGGCCCACCTCAAGAAAGAAAATTATAAAGTGGTAAATTTGCCACTTGTAAGTCTCGGATGTTATGATGATGCACATGCCACACTTCTGAGATGCAGAGATATTAACGTGGCCGTTGTTGTGTGTCCGAGTGCTTATAATGTATTAACTCTGGGCTAAAACCAGTAGTATCTCCTTATTGCTGAGTTAAAGTTGAAGGTACGACCTGATAAAGCTGTTAGTCAGTTCATGATGCAGTGAAACATGACATGATAACAATTTATCAAGTATGAATCTGTTGTGAATGGATATTACAAATTTGCCACTTTCAAACTTGCAAATTTGCCAGTTTATTTTTCTTTTCTTCTTTAAGAGCCCTAATATAACTTTGAATTAAAGCAGATTACAGTTTAAATACTAATCAAAATGAGTGGTATGAAGAAAAAAAAAGAAGAAAAGTTTAATCTCCTAGCTCTATTGCCAAGCCCTAAACTGATGTTTTTATCGCTTATCTTCCTTGTAGATCCACGGCTTGCAATTTCAGTCATGCTGCCATATCCCCCTTCTTTTTTTTTTTTTCGTAAAAAAACATTTTCAATTAACTCTTAAGAATTAGTTCAAGCTTTGGAAAAATTACTGATCAAAGATTTAAACTAAAGAAAAGAAAAACAAAAGGTTGAATGCTCGATCCATGTAATTGAAGGTGCTCTTTATCTTTTGGCTTCATTTTTTAGAGCTGTCATGTTGTTCTTCTTTTTGTTTGGTCCATGATTAAAAGCAAAACTAAAATTGAACTCATTACAGAGAATGATAGATAAGTTGGGTGAATTATTTAAAGATAAAGAACAAACTTAATATATGGTCTCAACTTTTCATTCAACACAACTGGTGAGGACAGAACTGCATCAAAAATCCCCAAAAGATTTGTTTTTCGGGGAAACACTGTAAACAACAAAATAAAATAACATCTTACTAAATGCACGTGGAAATAGTTTACAGGGTCCAGCTTAAGCTTATGCAAATCACATTATCACGACAAAAAAAAGCCTGGAAATAATATTGCTGGTGCATTTTTTTCGGAGTTACCTGGGATCAGAGGTATCTTCCAGTTTGTAGTTTTATCCTCTTTGTTCAGTTCATGGTTCAGGAGTTCCAGGGCTGTGGTCGGACTCTGCAAAAGGTGTTTATGAAGTGACGCCGCTCTGCTGCTGCTGCTGCTGCTGCTGCTGTGTTTCTATGTGCAGACCACTGGGGGCACTATTGGACTCTCAAAAGACATCCTGTCTGGGAAATCAGACAGTCGCTGTGCAAACACTCTAATCTGAAAGTATGTTGCAGGTTTCCATAATGGACTGAAATTATCTCAATGTAATCTTATGAGCAAGCTTGGACAGAAGAGTTCGACAAAATATTTTAACCTCCAGAAGTTATTTTCCAAGACAAAACTGACTCACTCAGCCCTGTCTGCTCCCAATGTCAAAACTGAGTAGTATAAATATTTTCCTGGGATGAAAAGCTAGACTGAGATATATGCATGATGACTATACAGAAGTGATGCCACATTTTTATTGTCCAGTGATTATTCACACCTTCTCTTGGTCCCTTCACCCAGCACTGAAAAACTGCTGAAGACTTTGAATCAAATGACATTTACTTTGATTGAAATAATTTTCCTGACTCCAGAGAAACAAGCTGCACTAAAATGATGCAGAAAATATAAATATAATATAAATATATATGCACCAGAGAAAATGTTCAGGATCTTTTTTATTGAGAACACAGCAGACAAGTGAAAATCCGCTTCACTCATAACCCTGCGGGAGCGTTGACTGATTTCAACAGGACTCCATAATTGCACAACAAACTCATCTGATGCCGTTACTGGTTGATGGGCTGGGGGCAAACAGGTCCTCCGATGATTCATGATGGGAGCTTGAGGGCTTTCACACAGCGAGCAGTTGTTTCCTAATGTGTTTATTCACTCCAAGCAGATACGTCAATCCCTGCCTGTAGATGACGGGCCTTTAGTTGCTATAGGGATGAAGTGTCCATGGCAACAGTGTGAAATCAGTGGCAGGTAATCTAGCCGGCGACACATTAAGTTAGCAGGGTTAAATAAAAGTGATACTTTGCCTTCGGTGATCCCCATCAAACGCAGAAAGGATCATAAATGAACACAACAGGTAGAAAGAAGTTTAAAAAAAATGTTTCTGTTAAAAAAAGGATTAAAAGTAAAAACCAGCAACTTGAAGTAAAAGAAATAACTTTGCCAGATTGATCCACTTTTCTTCAACTAGAACATCAAGAACCAAAACTACAAAACTGAACACACAAATATGAGTGTACAAAAATAAATCCCTTCAACACCAGTATCACCTCCACTATTTTACATCTAAGAGTAACAGCAGCGACCCAGAATCCCCTCTGTCTCATTCTCCACAAACATCCATCACAGAGTAGTTTTCATGTTAAGTCATTCACGCACCTAAAAATATCAGATAATACATATTTAAGAAACTAAGCTTTATGGGGGAGCCTGAGGTGATATTGGACTCTTATGAGGAGAAAAAGTTCTTAAAAGATCAACTTTTTCGAGAAGATGAAAAGTGAGGGTTTAACTTCCTTGTACTAAATCATTTTCACATTTCATGTTGCCTCTCTGGGTAAGTGAATTTAAAGTACATACGTGCTACAGGTAGCTTGTGTTAAGGTGAAATGTTCAGAAATACAAGGAAAACAATTTGATCAAAGGCTCCTCTTCAACATCCATTCACATTTCTGCACTTTCTTTGCATTCACCTTAGTTCTTTTAAGATCGACTCACACATAAGTAAAACGGAGCCCAGCTTGTAGTCTTCTGTAAGTGTACTTATGTTCATCACTGACACCATATTCAACCATTCACATCACAAACACTGACATGCTTATAAAACAAGAACTCACTTAATTCCTCCCATTTGGTGAGTCAGAGGCAATAAGTAGCATTTCAACAAAACATGAATATATTCACAGTTTGATGGCAAGAAAAATAAAGTCTGTAAGGTGATATTGCATCAGGTCAGCAAGCAGCTGCAAAACTGAGCTGGACCTGCAGTGTGTAATGCCATTTTCATGATATGTACTGAGAGATTCTTGGCATTAAGACGAGTTTCAGCTGCGTTCTGCGTGTTGTTTAATAAATTAAATAAATCTGTGAAGATCTGCTGTAAAAGTAAATGATAAGCTTTTCTTAAAATAACAAAATAACAAAATAAACCAGACCGTTTTAAGAAATTCAGGCAGCTTAAAACAATTCCTGAAAGAGCCTAGCATAAGTTTTACCCATTGCTTACATTACAGGATGATAGAGATTAACCAGCTTCTTGGTGCTCAAACTCTTTGTGATAAGATTACCATCCAGAGAAAGAGCTTTAACGCCAAGAGTAGTTAATCACCTGTGATACTCTGTGGCTGATCTTAAAATGCTCCATATGAAAACAAACATCAAAGCACAAGGAGCAAGCAGAGGTTGAGATAAAAGAGGACACACGGCGAGGGGACCCTTCACGCACCCAGGTTGTCCGACGCAGGTGCAAAGTCCCGGGCTCGCAGGGCATTGGACTGCGCCCGTCTGCGGGCCAGTCTGGAGTTGGAAGGTGGAGAAAGCCTCATGGAGCAAACGATGGCTCCAGAGTCCTCCTGCTGCTCATCGTGCTGGGAGAGCTGCCGGTTAAAGGCGATGGCTTCTGCTGCGAACTGAGTTAGGTCTTTGGTGCTGCTGTTCCTGGAAAATGACAAGAGAGGCTATTCTAAGATTTCAGTGATACTTTTTCTGAATTGTTGAGAAAAGTCTTTAGCATGCTTTCTTTTACCAACAATTTGCTAACTTAAAATTTACATTTTATAAGCTTAAAATTGTGTCTTATATATTTTAGTGTGTCTATAAACCTTGAAAATTCATCACTTAAACTCAAAATCAACCTGCTCAGTCTTGGCTTTTAAGTGGTGTTTTTATAATTTTAATGCTTTGTTGTCGTTTTGCTCAATAACTTTAAAGTGCTTTGAACAGCATTTTATTTGTATGAAAAGTGCTCCATAAATAAAATTTGACAGATTGATTATATACCCATTTTTTATTAGTCAGTTTAAGCATATCCTAAATACTTGTAATAAGAACAAAAACAAATACCTGTATGTCAAATGTATCAGTGTAAAATGAAGTCAGAGGTGTTTTGTTGTGTTGTGACATTTTGCTTATCATTAATAGCTCCCTCTTTTCCTCTGAAACCTGAAGCTGCCCAAAAATACAGAGTGGGTGTCTCAGAACTTTGTGTGACTTAAATTCAGGACTTTTCAGTATGTTGTCTTACCTCTGTAAAACATGAGGAGTTGGAAGCCCTCTCTCTGGAGCATTCTGTAAATAAAGGAAAACGATTACAAAAGATTTTTCTACACACTGGGTGGTCCAATTAACGGTCATTTTTTATCACAGATGTACTGTTACCTACCCCCTGAACCCAAGGGTGCTTGAGGACCTGAGCAGCACTGAGGCGCAGAGTTGCATCTCGAACAAGAAGCTTTGATATGAGGTCCTTGGCTCCTTCTGTGATGTGACTCCAGTCCTTTTCTGGAAACTCGTACTTTCCCTGTTGGATGCTCTCAAATAGGTGACTCTGAAAAGAGATGGCACATAAAAACAACTTGAGCCAACAGAAAAGACATTAAAACAGTCTGGTGATGACAGGATGACAACACGAGCCGTGGTCACATCTATATAAAGAAGCACATTTAGCGTAAAGGCTGTGAACAAAGTGAACACGCTACCTCTACCACACAAACAATGTTTATGGCTGACATGTAATCCTACTAATGGTTTCACTTTGTGCACACTGAGTTTGAATTTGTTGTTCTTTGTCATGTTGAATGAGTCATTCAAACAGAGAAATGCCGCGCAAATAAAACGTAAAACTTAATCTTACAAAAAATAATGAGGTGTAATAAACCAGAGGGCATTATGACACCAGAAAAGGCAGGGTAGAGTGACTTTAATCTCTTGGCTGCTTGGGTGATAATTATCACTAAAATCTAAAACCAATTTCAAGTCTGGTTCACTGATGTGCACGGACATTTTATAGATGGCCACTTTGTAGAGAAAGAAAGTTTCAGTCTGTTACTTTAAAAAACTTCTGTCTAAGAAAAAGCATCCCTCTCTTTTCTTTGACATTGACAGAGATCAATCCCAGCATCCGATTGGATGAGCATACTTGGCAGGTTCTGCAGGTCTCTCCTCGATCCCAGCCGCAGTCTGTGCCGCAGTGGCCTGTGAAAGGAGGGCTGCCACTCAGCAGGATGTAGAGGATCACCCCAAGGCTCCACAGATCACAGCGCTTGTCATAGAAGGAGGCTTCGTCTGTGAAAACTTCCACTACTTCTGGAGCCATATACTCTGCCGAACCACACTGAGAGAAGGAAACAAACAAAGCATGAGGTCACCTGTTTGACTGATCTTGTTTGTGTGTGTGCATGCAAAGAATTCCTCTTCAGTCTGTACCGGTGTGGTGAGCTCTGGGGTTGTTATGGGTGTACAGGCACTGCTGAGCTTCACTCCACTGCCCAAGTCAAAGTCACAGATTTTTACAGGTGAGACCTGATGGAGAATACACATAACCGAGTTGTTATAATTTATCCCCAGAAGTTAAAGATATTCTTCTTGAAAGTCCCAAGTCTTTAAGAAGTTACCTGATCAGTATATTCACAAAGGATGTTCTCCAGCTTCAGGTCTCTGTGGGCGATCCCTGCAGAGCAGCACAGTGTCACCGTGTCAGAATACAAAACCACTCCACTCTTTCATCATTCTCTGTGCAGCTGTCAACCAACCTTTTGTGTGCAGGAAGTCGAGAGCTTGTGCAATGTCCCGAACAACTTTACTGGCCTCAAGCTCATCAAAGTGCTTTCGGTTCTGGATGTGAGTAAGAATTGAGCCTGGAGGAAGAGACACAGAGGCCTAAAAATCGCTGTCATGATGTCATGAAAGTGTTAAGACTGATGTAGACGTTACTCATTCTTACCTCCACGTAACTTCTCAAACACCAGATAAAAGCAGGAGCTGTCTTCAAAGAACTGAATTAACTCCAAGATGTTCCTGTGTCAAGATATTACCCAAAGATTAGAAATTTTGTGCTTGTGCTTTTGTTTTGATAAAGTAAAAGGAAAGATGTGTGAATAAATGCACTTACCTGTTACCTTGACACTGGTAGAGAGTCTCCACTTCTCGAAAGACTCTACTGCGGCTATGCCCTGCACTCTTCTCTATGATCTGTGCAATAAAAAGTAATCATATGAATCATTATTTTTTTATTATGTGACGAAAAAAATAAACATTCAGAAATAAAGGAGCAAAAAAAATCCACGACATCTCAAATTCTCAATCTAACATTTGTCATGTCTATTTAACTTGAATGCTCACAAACAACTCTCACTCACCTTTACGGCAAACTCCTGTCCATTTTGAAGACTTATGCATCCTTGAACTTTAGCATAAGCCCCCTGGCCCAGCACCTCATCTGTTAATTTGTAGAGATCTGAAGAACATGAGACATGAGACTGCAGTCAGTTTTGATTCCATCTTAACATGTAGAATAAAGTGTCGCTCTTTTATTATACTGTATGTCACATAATGCTTTAACTTTGATTACCATCAAAAGTGCCAGTGGAGCTGTCTGTTGCTCTGGTCCTTTTCTTCTTCTTCCTTTTAGCAGCATCTGGGATGTTCACTGGATGACTTTTCTCATTTTCTATCAAAGTACAGAAGAAACCGATGAAATTTGTTCAAACAGAACAGACTTTACCGGTATGTAATTTACAGCAGTCCTGTGACATTCAGAGCCGTTTTACCTGCCGGGCTTTGGGAAAGGTGCTGTTGTGTCTGCTCTGAAGCGATCCCATTCTCCTGGATTCCCCCACAGCTCTGCCCCACTTGGCCCAGAGCCAGGGTGTTATCCTGTCACAGAGAGAAAGCCAGAGGAGAGGGGGAGAGGTGGAAAGAGCGAGAGTCGTTAAAGGGCAAATCCTCTACTCTAAGAGTTGAAAAGGAAAACAAGTCACAACTTTTTCAAGGATATATACTGATAAACATGAGCTTCTGTTTTCCCCTGTGGCACTGTGCCAAAACAGTGACCTGATAGGGTTACAGGAAAAAGCGCGACAGGCCTTATCTTTGTCAGTCTGATATTACCAGAAACATTTACAGGGCCTGTAAAAGTGAATGACTCATAGGCAGTGATGAAACTTCTACATTTATGGGTAGACAGCCTTGGCTATCTGCAAACAACTTTCTAGTTGAATCTAACACAGCATGTATAGGGAAGTTCAACATGTTGAAACAGTTCAGTTCCTACCTGGAAAGAATGCTGGAGGGCGTGCAACTCAGTCATCATGGTGTGCCTCACCATACCTGCCAACTGAGAGTACAAAATGCATCATTTGGGAACAGAAAGTCATTCAGAAAATGGAGGCAGGTTATTAAATTCAAGTGATACAAAAAAAGGAGGAAAACAAAAAGAGAAGTCATCCTGTGAGTGGTTTCCTCTTTTCGCTTTCGGGTGTTCAGTTTTCTCACTGTTTGGTTTTGGTCACACAGTCATAGAGTAGCAACCAAAGGGGATTAGAGCCCAGTTTGTTATGACACATCAGCTTTTCAAGCAAGAATGAAAAATTGGACTATACATAAGATCAACAAAAGAAAAGTAACTTACACAGACATGTCAGGCCTCTGAAAAGTTTTGCTACTTATTGACAATATTCCAAGTTATCTTCCATTTTCACTCATTTTTTCATCTGTTGGACCATTTTCTGCCACCTTGAACTCATTTTAATGGCTACCTCTTGCCATTTTTGCCACTTTTCACCACTTAGGTAGTTTTCAACAATTTCACTCTTTTGTTGGGCAGGGTTGAGCTCAGGATAGTAGAGCATAAAACACCTACCAAAATATTCTGACATACTTCAAGGTAAAGAAACAGTGCACTTTCTGCGATTACAGTATTGCAGCAAGCCATATTGTGACTTAATTTTATTTGCTATTATTTTCCCAGCCCTACTTTAGTTTAGACTCCTGCCAGATAGAGATAAAGCTGCGCGAACAGGATGCCAGTCCAAACTGATGAAGGATATTTTCGTTACTTTGAAGCTGATGTGAAATGATGAAATAGTCTTGATGAGGAGCTCTAAATATAGGCTGTGATATCAATTACAGCAGCTAATATATACGTTGTTGTGTGGCAATAGCACCACTGCAACCAAAATTTAAACACTTCTCCGAAGTGTAAAGCCAAACTACACATTAATTAGACCATGAGAGAAGCTGCAGTTCATGTTGACTTCTGACAAAACAACCCAGTGTTAGCTTCAGCTAGTTAGCATCACACTTAGCTGACATTAGCTTCCCCTTTCTCTTCACCTTCATCCCCGACACTCAAACAGAGTCACGAACAGCCTCATAGACTGAGATAAAAATACAAAAATGTATTTCTTACCTGGCCTCTGTGTCCCAATCAGCCACAGCCCCTGTGCAAAAGCCTCTGACAGCTGATGTAAGCATCCTCTGCTAGCTGACATCCATCTTTCAGGCAGGCAGTGACGCACAGGGCGCGAAAACGGATAACTGACGTTTTCCCCGCCCACTTTTATATTTCTCCTTCTCTCATTGGTGGAAAACA
This sequence comes from Thalassoma bifasciatum, assembly GCA_008086565.1. NCBI lineage: Eukaryota > Metazoa > Chordata > Actinopteri > Labriformes > Labridae > Thalassoma > Thalassoma bifasciatum. The sequence continues at coordinate 76,971 of RPOG01000178.1, forward strand.
CAGCCACCACCTCTACGTCACCGGGAATGATTCCATGCCGCACCCACATCTACGTAGTGGGGATTTTTCTCTGCACGAGCTTTGTTTATTTACAGGTCCGGCCAGTCACTGATGATGATGACGAGAGAAAGTCTGCCTCAAGCCTTTAAACCTTCATACCTAGAGTATGTGATCATGATTGTTTCGCTTGGTCATGATCTTTTTCTGCCTGCATTTAAAAACATTCTGAAACAAACTCAGCTGGTGTAGGCCTTCAAGAATAAACATTACCATCTAGGATTAATTAAGTTTCAAAGTGACCTCTTCTGCTCAGACGTGTCCTCCTTGTCGGTGGTAAAACCGTGTCCGGGGGTTGGGCGGGCGTTATTAAATTTCTTGAAGAAAGAAAAAATTGGACAGAAAAGTCAAAAATTTGTGCAAAGTCAAAGTTATGTGACAGAAAGTAGAATTTTTCGATAAAAGATAAAACATTTTTTAAATAAAGAGTCAGATATTTAGATAATAAGCAGAGGTGGAAAAAAGTACATACTTTCTGTACTCAAGTAGAAGTACAAGTACTTGTGTAAAAAAAAAAAGCTGAGAAAAGTAAAAGTACAAATTCATCAACTAAGTAAAAGTGAAAAAAGTAGTAAGGAGTAGAAAGTACAGATATTTGTGTTCAAATGTAGGGAGTGAAAGCAAGAAATTATCAAAAATATGAAGACTTAAGTTTGGTACAGATACCTGAAAAATTTACCTCAGTCAAGGAACAAAGTACTTGTACTTAAGTACTTTCCAGCTCTGATAATAAGTCAATATTTTGAGATAATTCAGTCAAAATGTTTACGTTAATTGTCAATATTTAGAGATAATAAACCTCCAATTTTGAAAATAAGTGGAAAACTTGAGAAAAAAAATCTAAAATTTTGATATGAAAAGATGAAATCTTGAGCAAACAAGTCAAAATTCTGAGATAAGAAGCAAAATTGTGAGACAAGCCAGCATTTGAGTTAAAAAGTGAACATTCTGAGAAAATTTTTGAACAAAAAGTCAAAGTTATGAGGTAAAAAGTCAATATTTTAAATTGAGCCAAAATTCTGTGATATAAATTTCAATGAACTGAGATGTAAAAAAATGATGTCAAAATGAGGAGAAAAGTTTTTTTTTTTTTTACTTTTAACCCCCAAATTTTTACATGATTTGTGCAAAAAAAAAAAAGGGGAGAGAGAAATTTAAACAAAAAAAGTTTTGTTTGTTTGTTTGGTTTTTTCATTTCAATTTTTTTTTTACTGGTAGAAATGTGCTACAATCCATTATTTATGTTAACATTATAGAAAACATTCCCATTAAACAAAAAAGGAGCGTTTTCAAAAATGTTCGAGTTATAAAGCTACTTTGTTGTCTTTGAGTTTCTTGAGTATTTTTGTGGGATCTTTGAGGGATCAGGTCGTGGGTCCTCATTTTTGGGCTTGTAGATCAAAGTTACCCTCCGTCTTATGATGAAGACCAAGAAATCCTGATGAAGACTTACTGCATCATTAATAGCAACAAAAATGTGCATATCTTTTTCTTGCTGTACAATTTTTATTTTATCGCATTAAAAACACTGACATGACACTTAAATGACACATGAAATGAAACAAACTTCTCTCTTGAAAATAAGAACCAACTATTAAAAAATGTCATAGACATCCATGCAAAGAAAAGAGGAGATTAGAGAATAGATTATATAGTTTTGTAAACCAGCACAGTCATAAAATTGTTGCATTGGGCACCAAATATTATTGCATGAAAAGACTTCAAATTATGGTGCTCTTCTGGAAATGTAGTGGGAAATGGATCTTCAAGTTATGCATCCAAAAATCACTCATCAAACTTGATGTAAAATTGTTCCTTGATCCGAGTGTTTTGAAGCAGATTATTTCTCACGGGGCTCAGATTACGTCACAATGTAAACTTCTTTGTCTGTGGGACTTTGTTCAGTTGCATATCTTCTCTGTCATCTCTTTCTGCAGGCAAAGAAAACAAAGATCATGCTTAACAAAAAATGTATGTATGAGAACATGAATGTTTGCTTTGCAACTTACAAGTTCAGTAAAGTACACTGTGCAAATACAACTGAAAACAAAAAGATTTGCCTCTGGCCCTTTGGGGTTTGACAGTTAAAAGATCTGTTTGCATTAATCTTTTATGATGACTCAATGACATTACTATTTTATTGAAAAGGGTTAGTATACTCTGAAGTCATATAATGATGGGCACTGATGCTTCCTTGCGACAATTTGAGCATTAGGCTCAGTTCCCAAATATGAGGAGGACTCACTGTCAACAAAGCAATTGCTTTTTAAAGAAGCGTAGAATTGTACTTTGCCCTGTTAGCAACCCTGTATGAAGACTGTTGCATAAAGTGTTTTATTAAGCATTGAGCCAGATGGAGGAAAAAGTGAATGCTCAATCATAACATTTTCCTATTTCACTCGTCATATAGTCCTTAGGCTTCATGGAGTGTTACCTGATTTTACAGATTTCTGCTTGAGTCACGTTGATTAGAGCAATGCTGACAGCTCCCCAAGACAAAACATCCATCTGATCTTCTTTCTTTACTGCCTGTTCAAACATCACACATCTGAGGTCACTTAAAGTTCTTACCAATGGCTCCAGTTCTGAGTGATCTATGAGGTTGAACTCTGTAATGAAGTAGTAGTAGTGTTTGTAACAGGTATTGATGTGTGCCTCGGCTCCCATGCTGCAGATGCTGTCAAAGTGATGGATGTAAACATGCACAAACACCCTGAAGAGGCGGCTCAGGATCTTTTTGCAAACTTGCTGGAAATTCTTGGGGAAAGGTACACCTGGTGTGAAGAAAGAAGAGGAGGGTTACAAACATGTAAATTTAAAGATTTTGAATAATCAAAGTTCTCATTTCATAGATGTCAGACTGTAAAGGTGTTACGGTTTGACCCGTTTCGGGACTTGGGACTTCGAGCATCAATTCTTGACTGTAAGGGACCTAATTAAAACTGATTTTCCTGAACAATATATTACAAAAATAATCAGACCTGATTGTGAGAACTGTATCTTTGAGGTAGTGGTTTGATACGGTGGGTGTGAAAGAGAAAAGTATGATCTTTTTCACTGTTGAAATACTTACAATAACAAGTAGATCAAGGCACTCAAAAACATAAGAAGCAGAAAATTACAGCTGGAAAATAGTCACTTATTTGTTAGACCACTATGTCTTGTATGGATGATGATGAGGTATCCTGTATATGATAATCTGTTTTCCCAGGAATGCAGCATCTGTTCAAAGACATGCTAACAAAGTGGTGCTACAGGGGGAGTTGTAATGAAAGGACGCTTATCATCATTGTTCAGCTTCCTATGATGAATATATCTTTCTTTTTTCTGTCCATTCACCTAATCCCACTAAAGGTGCTGGGATAATGGAACCACATTGTGAAGAAGTTACAAAAAAGCCAAGGCAACAAGCAAAATAATGTATAGTCACATATTCGGTAGACGTCGACTGACCTAAAAGCTTTTAGTAGAGCATTCAGAGGGGAAATGTGCAAAATCAACATAGAGAGGCTGCTGACTGGTTCAAATAGATGGAAAATCCAGTTTTGGAGCGAACGCCTGCAGTTTGCATCTAAATGGCTGCTAACGAACACTGATTGTCAAATCAGATGCTGTTCAAAATAACACCACAGTCATCCCATTCAATCTCCTCTGAATGTCAGCTCCATTCTTAATTAACCTCTGCTTGGACTTTATGATTGAGGTGTTAATGAAGGGGACCACCGCTGCACTCTAGGCTGACACACATCAGCCCAGTCAGCAATCAATCAGGTCTGAGGTTACACACTCAATAATGCTCATTTGTAAAATCCTCACACACCTACTCTGGTGGGGAAGGTATCTTCATCATTGATGAGAGACTCTATCCAGTCCATGAGCAGGTTCATGTATTTGAGCGCGGGCAGCTTGGTGGGCTTCTTGTAGTCGTCTCCATCCTGCCACCTGTACTCGTACCTCAGCCCTCCTGACATGATGGGACACGAGCGCTCGGTGCAGAACTCACTCATTGTGCCATAGATTAAATTGATCCTGTTAAAGAAGTCCACGACATGAACAGCGATCCAGTCATTGATGCTTTCACCTTCAGGTAGCTGAACCACCTTCCTCAGGTCCAGGCCAGACTTGAGTGAAGCCTGGGCTTTCTTGTAGAGTTCAAAGCGCTGGGTGCCTGGTTCGAAGCGCTTTCTCGGCCTGAATGTTTTGTCTTTGCTGAACACTTGTCCAAGACACAAAGCCATTGACTCCGTTGTTTCCCCTCTGATAAGGGAGAGGACAAGCCCTCCAAAATGAATAAGCTTGAGTAAGATTAAGTGCAGCTTTCCTGAGAGATAGTTTCAACTTGGAGTTCAGGTCACAAGGGTCAGATTCTGTCTTGTAAAGATAGGAGGGAGGCCTTGTTCACAGATGGTGGGATCTTTCTGTAAAGCAGAATGAAAACAGAAGTCAGAGTTTTTGTTTACTTTTCTGTTGGTCAGAATGACCTGAATCACATTTACATTAACCCACAGATTCAAAGGTGAAATCAAACACACCATTTTCAGATCATGCATAAAAAAGGCCTTGAGTGTACAACAAAAAGGGCGGAGGGGGTAGACAAGCATGACCTCAACATTTACAGAAAAAATAAAACTTTTATTTGGTTTGAAAAGGCCTCAGGCCAAGGCAAACACAACATGGAAACCTTACCTCTTAATCAGAGTGAACATTTTCCAAATGTGCTAATATTGTCCCATTCTCTTTGTGTGTTATCTTCTTTCAAAATTTCAGGAGGACACATTGATGAAAATAGTCACATTTCTCTAAGGCAAATTTGAGTGGTGACAATAAGCTCAGTTTTTCGAGAAATGAAGGGCAACCAATGACTTTCTACCAGAGTTAATGACATAGAAAAACAGATGAAAAATCCAGAAAATGAGCCAAACCTTATGGGTGTCCTAAGCAAGCTAGAAAGAAACTCTGATGAAAAAAAAAAAAAAAAACCTCTAATATCGTTGTGCAAACACTGAGCATGACACTAAATGATAAACAGTCTGGGAATGAGTCATGGAAGTAAATCAGGTGCTATTTACTATCCGGGTGATAAAAATGCCACAGATGAGTAAGTTGACCTCACTTTATGGTTATGTAACCCACTTCTTTTATTAACTTATCAATGTCAACCTTCAAATATAAACCGGTTTGTTAAAGGAGCTAGCATGGGTGGGTCATGTGAGTGACTGAATCCAGTTTGTCACATAGTCTGAGCAAATAAATTTCATCATGAGTTGAACGTAACACTGAGCTGAATCCTGTGTTTTCTCCCTGTTCTCATATTTCCACAGATTTGACAATGAAGTCACATTCAAGTGACTGTGGTTGCAACATGATACTATATCCGCATTTGTGTCCCATTTTGCACTGCCGGTTCAAACGCTTCCTGTGGTTGTTTCACTGCAACTCAAATAAGCAGAAGTTTCTGACCGTACATTATCATATGTGTGTTGTGAGTTTTAGTTAAATGTATCACAATCTAAGTGTTTTCAAATGCCTTTCATGATACTTCTGTTTGTTCACTCCAGTTGGTCAGAGGAATCTGTGGTGATCTGAAAAATATGAAGAGTACTACTCTTCACTGGGAGACCACGAATATGTGGTCATGAGATAGCGCTGACTGTGTCCAAAACAAAAGGGCTTCAGAGGAGGGATATTAGTGACACAGTCACACACAGTATCACAGATTTGGCTGAATGTTAAACATAGATACTCTAGTTCACCAAACTCAGTTCTTTGTTGTTGAAAGAGTGGCAGCATGAGGGACAGACCAACTGTCATTTGCATCACTTTACCTCACAGCATGCCTCAACAATCTCAGGGTAAAGCATGTCCGATCATGCAGCATTGGCAGACTTTCATGGCTGTTGTGGAATTTTTCTATGCTGAGCACTCGAAAAACAAAAATAAGTTCCAGAAAAGTGTGCAAAGAAAGACAAAAGTAAAAACGAAAGCTCTAACCAGAAACAGAAACAGAAGAAACAGTCTGATGTGGATGAAAAACAGACGATAACAGTGTGGAAATGTTGAATGTGAAGGCACTGTACCTGGCTGAGATCCTGTAGTGTGCAGTCTGGTATGCGTTGAAATGTCAGGAGAAGTTCAGGGAGGATTCAAGCGCTGGAAGCCTTAAATTTCAACTCCTCACAGAGAACGGCTCCAGCTGCTCAGCCCCCCTTTCAGCTCCTCTATTCTGTCTTTCTTTGCAGGCCACTCACAGACCAGGAGGCTCCAGCTCCACTCCGTGCCACAGTCAACTCTGTAAAGAGAGAAAAAGTTGTTTGGCTTTTCTTCCTGTGGATGATGTCACATCCTTACTTTGTCTACTGGGCTCGGCTGTCTGAGTGTTTGTGCTCGTGCCTGACTGTGGGTGTGTGTATGGAGGGCCTAAAAATTGAAAGAGTGGAAGGGCTGGAAAAAGCCTTTCTAAACCCCTACTTGGTCCTCCCTCTTATCATTTTTTTCCCTTTTTCCTCACAGGGGCAGCCTGCCTACTTGTCCCAGCAGAGCCCGGCCCTCTGGTAAAAGGTCCTGAGAAAACCAACCCTCTTCTTAAGCCACACATAGGACAGAGAGAACAAAATGATCCCACAAATATTTCTGGATGTTTGGCAGTGCATGCTATCTCAATGACATGTCATTTAAATTCTTGGCTTTTTTAAAAGTAATTGCCATGGAACTTCCCCTTAAAAAAAAAAAAAAAAGTGCTGCTATGCAAAATATGCAGTCCAAAGTAAAATATCTGCATTCAAATCATTAGCAAAGGAGTGGAGTGCGGCTTGAGCCTCCTGGTTTGAAAGTGTGCTGCAAAGAAGGAGATAATAGAGGAGCAGAAGGGGTGCTGAGCTGCTCAGTGGTATGTTAAGGGGGACAGTCTATTTCCTGGAGCTCTGGGAGGGTTGATTGTTTTATGACAGCCACATTGACTGTTCTCTTTATCTTCAAGGTCAATGAGAGCCACAAAAAGTGAGACAGTGCTTATTTATGCTGTGTTGGCTGCCAACCTGCAAAAAGAAGCTGTCTGGGCCGTTTGTTATATTCTTTCTGCTTAAGTCTCTTCCTTGGGGAAAGGACTTTTGGCAAACAGCTGTAATGAACTGAATAAAAGCAAATACATGGTGTAGTTAATGTTTGGGCTGTCTGCAATTGGATGATCAATAATTTCCTTTAAAAAGAAACATACATCACAAATTTGTAATGGATTTCCATTTTAAGTCCACTGTGAGAGTGAGACCAAAGTACTGCATCTTTTGTTACTTTAACAAAGTTGCCCTGTACACGTCCAAGCTGTGTTGATATGTAGTTCTTTAGTCTGTAAATAGTAAAGCATGTCACTCACTATAACCATCAGATATGCAAAACAAGAAATAAAAAGTTTTACACCCAGCTGTGAAATGTATTACCCCACGGTACTTAAATTCTGAATTCTCATTTTTGATGGTCTAGTTGGCTTTCATAGGTCACAAAGAGACAACAATAACAACTATAGTCTGTTTTTTTTTTTTTTTTAATTGGATTTAATTCATAATTGGAGCTTTTAGGACCACTAGTGTTAAAAGTAAGGACCCAACTTTATTTTGTACATTTGAAAAGTAGGTTAGAAAACGTGATTTTTTTAAAGGGTTTTCCTGATGTGAGTTAAGCTGGTTAAAACCTTAATTTTAACTCCTTTCCACTGGAAACCATTGTGTGTGCATCTGAACCAGTATATTAAAATCCAGTATGCTTAGAATAAATTTGTCGGTAAGTTTTATAGTAACTTTTGGCTTCATCAATGATACCCTGTGCTTATTAATGGCTCCAATCAAAAGACATTTCTACAGGGTGGGCCATAAGTTTCCATATATAGGAAAAAGTATAACCAACGAAGTTCATGAGCAATGAAAAACCCGTATTAACATGTGTTTTAGAAACAATGGAAGCAACATAGAGCACATCATATAAATGAATAAAAACAGTTGTCCAACAAGAAAGTTTATTTCTATTTATGGAAACTTATGGCCTACCCCTTATAATGAAAATCTCTGGTTTGCAGTTACCCCTTATAACCACTAGGGGTCACTATGAGAGTTAAAATGATAACTCATTTGTGACACTCAAGGATAGGATTATTATACACTTTCAGGGAGAGGCTACCTCTCTCTTTGGCCAAAGAGTTATCATTATAATATAAAATTCATTATTGCACACCACATTAATTTTATCTAAAAGAGAACTTGGGCACAATCAAGGTGTCTATCATGGTCTAATCCAGTGGTTCTCAAACATATTTTGCCAGGGACCCTTGACTGGCATCCCCTCTTCTTTGAGGGTAAACAGAAAGGCCAATTGTATTGCATTGTGTTTCTTGCTGTGTATCCTAAACTCATCTGCTGCCACTGACACCACCATTATTCTGATTTAGTCCCCTGGGGGGTCTTGTAGCTGCGAAAAAAAGAAAAAAAAATTACTGAAAACACATCAAACAATTCATATTTACATGGTTGTTTAGAATATTAAATCCCTAGTTTGCTTGTAGATGTAAAGTGATGAATAAAAAATGCAACTATGAATGTTTTGTATTTCACATCTGGTTGTGTTTTGAGGTCCCCTAAGAGGTCAAGACCCCAATTTTGATAACCACTGGTCTGAGCCATAAATTGCATGTTCAGTATAGCAACCATGACAAAAGTGTTGATACACCCATCAGTTTAAGGAGATAGTCTGGACGATGATAGTCTCAGAGTTAAAAACTCAATGTCAGCAGGAATTCTCTTGGTTTAGGCTTTCCCACATTATGCCACTTGTGCTTTTCAGGGTTTCCAAAATCTCCCTGACTGTGTTGATATGCAGGAACAATGGATGAGTCATAACAGATTAGGCCTGCTTCTGGTGCCCTTTGCTCCAGTTTTACTCTCAGCGTAAGTGTCATCACCAGAATATGTAGCACAAGAGGAAGTGGAACCAGTCGGGCCTTTTGTCACCTTTAATCGTCACCCTGCACAGTACTCTGTCATTACTCACCTCAACCATGCAGCCTGTCGCTTGGAGCCTTCAAACCGGCAGGGTAGACTCATGACAAAGACTCAAACTCATGAACCTGTGGGTTGAGGAAAGTGGTCAGTGTGTATTTAATTTAGATAGTGATACATTTATGATCCCATTTGTTTCAAATCAAACAAAAGTTGTAACGTGGAAAGTTTATACACAAAGTGTTTTTTTGGCATTTTTCTGTGATAACTAGATAGCTCACCAAATATAGATTTAATTTTGGTTGTGGTCAGTATGAAGCACATTTTTTAAATAGTTCTGTGTTGAAATCCGCAACTTATATCTGTAGTGAAACCTGTCACAAATGATGGATGGACGACTGATGGATGCGGGGGAAGGTGAGTTCTCTGTGGGTCTCAGATAGAGGCTACTGGGGAAAGAGAGTACAGAAAGCCTAGTAGCTGACATGTTGCTGAACAGGTGCTGCAAACACTGGGCTTTGACTTTCTTCAACTTTTCTGAAAGGAGCTTCTTTTTTCAGGATCCGTAACAACAGCATCATTTCATGTCACAGAAAGTAACAGGTGTTGGGTGACTCTAAGAAATCCTTATCAGATCTTTTTGTCATGTTTGAAATGTGTTAAACATACCAATACATACCTGAGCGGAGGTATGGTTTATGTAGGTGCAGTTAACGCATGTAGTTGCTGATGCTGTTTGACATACAGGAATAAGCATAGCCTTATCCCTAACAGAGATCAAGCTATGTTGTGAAACGATTTTAAAACTACATTAACAAGAGAGAGAGTAGCAGTGTCGGTAATTTCACTATTTTAGATTATGATGCATCTGGTTGAGGATGAGAGCTGATAAAGCCATTAACTGTAGAAGCCAGCATAAAGAAGCCTGTTTATTTTCGATTTAATACTACACTATCTCTGGACACTCCATCTGGTTCTCAGAAGAAGAAAAAAAAGAGAGAGAGATTAATTATGTAGTACCTTGCTTTTGTCTTGGCCTTGGATAGGGTGATCAATTGATCTCTTTTTGCCCCCAGATGTCCTCCTTTATGGTTGTAAAATCATGTCACATTTTGAGATAAGTAAAAAAAAAAAAAAGTAGATTTTTGGGATAAAGGGTCAAATTTTGACTTTTTACCTCTCTGATTTAACTTTTCAAGTCATCCATTCTAAAAATTTCGAAAAAGGGCCAAATAGATTTTAAAAATTGTGGAAATGGGCTCCTATACACTTTATGTTTACATTATTGAAAATTTTCCCTTTAAACAGAAAGGGAGTGCTTTTACTAAATTATTGGGTCATTAAGCTACTTTGTCTTTGAGTGTCTGTGGGCATTTTCAAATACCAGAGGAAGTACTATCTATATACCTTAAATAACTCATTCATTAGTCCAAGGGGCCCTGTAGTGGATCCTCTTTTTGGGTTTTTAGGATATGGTCACCCAACCTTAGACCATTTCTTTGTTTTAAAAAAAAAAAAAAAAAAAAAAAAGTAGGCATTACACATTGGGTTATTTATAGCCTCTCTTTCTCTCTGGGTAACATGGGCCTATAATTTCATGCATAACAAACTAGAGTCCACTGTGCACCACCGCCTGAATACACCTGTTGATTTAGTGATGGATATGGGTGATCACCTGGGTGAATCTGCCCTGTCTCGTTTTTTAAAATGGATGATAATATTTGATACTGTCAGGGTTCATGATTACGTCCATATTAGGCAACTTGCTCAAATCTGAGCAGAGAAATGACTCCACCTTCCTCCGGTTGCTCTGAAGGGCTGGGTCACAACAGAGGAAAGATTTAAGCGGAAAGGAAGAGGAAGCGGCGCGGACAACTTCAGACACGAGTTCAGCGACGTTATCACTCTGCTTTCGAGAGTCTCCTCAGGTTCGTTTTAGCTCTCACACGCTCCTTTTAATGCTGTGTTGATGCCCTTTGTCACGCGCTAAGAACCGACTCAATGAGGCTTTAGGTGTTTCAGGTGGGGGCGGTTGGGGGCGCACGCGCCTTAACTGATAACGCAACTTCTTATTTAAGTTCAAGTCGACGGGCTGTCCGTTGTTTTACGATGTTACCTTATTGCCTGTTTTATGTGTTTAATCAGGAGGGTTCTTTGTTGCCTGAGTCTGTTTTTGTGGTTAAAAAGTTGTGCGTCACCCCTTACCCAGTGTCCGGTCTAATAACTCAGTGTTTAGCTCCATTAAACACGCGTGACACATTCAGTTTACTCAGAAATAAACTTAGTTGTTGAAGCTGCAGATGTTATCACTTGATCTCTGCATGCTCATTATAATCTTCACCTGTTCTGTGGACAAAGACTTCATTGACAGCTTAACACCCCCTGCACAGTGTGTAGATATTGCAGCAAAATGGTTATGAAACAAGTGGTTACTCCAAAAACCATGTCTGATTTCTCTCTTCTTTTTTAAAAGATTTCATTATATGGTGTAGGTACATATTTCGATATATGGGCTGATTGAATATGCTGCACATTCACTTTCAACCTTGTTGTTCAAAGTAAAACCAAGGAAGCTACTGCACAATGAGTTCACTGTAACACGAAGACTGCCATATTTTATTGCGCATGTTTCACTGGCCTCCATTAGTCAAATCAATGCCTTATTTCATTTCAACTCTCGACTAGAAAGCAGAAGCACACCAAACCACACCTTATTTATGCAATACACATTTTGGGGGGAAAAAAAGCAGGTTTACACCACAATGGAAAGTCTTGGATATAAATTTTCCTTAAACATCAGTAAAGTTCTGCACAAATTAATTATAAGAGAGTAGTGTCCCTGCAGAGTATTTTGCAGCACTTTCACATCAGCTGTCCCTAATGTTTCCATATCAGATAATGTTTTTCAGTGGAGCATTATGGTCTGTTTACTCTGTGTGGACATGTAAACATTAGCAGTCACTAAGCACTGTGGGTTTGAGATACAACACCTCAGAGGCCAACTGCCCAGGTTGCAGCAATGTAAACACTGCACCAACACTGTGACAGGTAGAGCTCTGCCATTCTCCGCAGCACATTTGCATCTAAAGCTAGAGTAGAACTGGTTGTGAATGTGATGGTGCACGCTCAAACATGTAGTGGAAAAGTCACTTATTCGTTTTGAATATTTTCTTCTGCAGAAAGCAGCTGCAGCCTGAGGTTTGTGTGTCATTCTGCAGCTCTGCACACAGTCCTCTCTTGTTAGTCATTTAGCTGTTACAGTGAAGTAGTGCAGCAGGTAAAGGAATATGTAAGTCACACTCTTTTCCCTTACCACACTCTCCAGACTTACCTGGTATTTATCCATTAGGGGTCCTTGTCCAAACACAGTCGGTGACTCGGTGCACTGAAGTAAAAAGAGAAAGATACTGTGTTGGAAAATTTTGTGACTGTTTCTAAACAGACCCCATGCTATGGTCTGTTTGGTCACTAGGGGAACTAACCTGGTGTTTGAATAAGTCTTCAAACACTGTAGTTTTCTACAGAAGCCTGGGGCAAGCTTTTAAACAATGCAAATGTTGTCTTTGTATGGTGAATGTTTCCATTATTTCCATTTTTTCCATTTAAAAGCTTTGACTGTCTCTGATCTTTTGTTTATTTTTGTAGGACAATGCATGACACATATCCTAAACTGATTGTAGCAGCTTTTAGAGATTAAAGGTATGCAGATTTTATACTTCGGATGCTGTGAGCTCCTCTAATTGACTTCAAACAGATTACTCACTTGCTGGAGGACAGTTTGTAGTTCATAGTAGTTCATAGTTGAACAGTGATGTTTTTGTTTTTTTTTCTTGTCTATATGGGTGGAGAAGCTACCATACTTGACATTCTGCATTTTATTGGGTTAAATGCTACAGTGTTGATAAGGGCACTTGAAGGTGTTTTGAAATACGGGCTACTCTCTGACTGTAAGTTGTATGTCCAACCAAAGCATTATCAGGTTAAGAGGAAGAATTGAAAAGTTGTCCATTGGCCTACACAAACTTTCCCTGGTCAAAAGCAGAAGTTGAACTGACTGTGGGTTGGGTGTGGCGAGTTTCATTATGCTTAAACTCATGTGAGCCACTGTAGCAGTACCTTGTAGTATGCACTGTTGCAGGATAAAAATTTGACAGACTTTGGCCATAAGAGGTGGTTAAAAGTTCATTGGTTTAGTGTGATGCTGTTCATGGTAACTGTCCTGACTGATAAGACATTTTACCCTGCTCTTGGTTTAATGTCAGTGCAAGAATAAGATTTGGGGTTAGTTTAAGCATCAGTGAAAACATCAGTGCTCTTGTTCCGTTTTGAGATGTCTCCAATTGCAACTTATTTGTTTTGACCAATGTGCACTGAAAAGCTGCTACATATTCAGGCTGTGACTGATTTGTCTGTTTCAGGGAAATATTGCCAGTTTAGATCATCTTTAACTTTTTAACTGCTCCCTACTTGTCTGTACCATTGAAAGATTGCAAAGACATTGGGCTCAATTATCTGAATCATTGTTTTTAAAATACAATGTAAGTTTTTGAAGATGTAGACCAAAGGTCACCGGCTGAGAAGCATCTTAATAAAAAATTCACAAAGTGAGAGACTGGCACAACCCACTTTATCTTTATGCATGCTCTATGTTCTATTTTTAAAGTTGAAAGTAGTATATTTTAAAGGCTTAGATTTAAAGCATTAACTCGAACTTGAACAGGTAGAATTTTTCACCCTAATAGCATTCAAGGTATTCACGACAGACATGGAGTGTGTCATTCCTGTCGTGGTTTAGTCTTATGTAATCGCGACCTGTCCTGTCAGGTCTGTTTTAAACTTGCCCCATTCATCAAGCCTGAGGTTGTTGATGAGTTTAAGTTTACACGGCAATGAGGCATCTGCACAGAAATAAAAACCTTCAGCGGTGTATTCTTTTTTTACACAGATTGGTAAGTACACCACAGAGGCCCCCTGGCTGTTAGTGAGTAAATGAAGACATGGAAGAACTGCATAGCTTAGACAGGACACTACAGCATAAATAGTTTAATGAACCAGCCTGCAGGGGGCAGTCTCCTGATTTACCAAGCTAATTTGTTTGTACTTTCATTTTATTTTTTTGCCATAAAATGACAACCTGCACAATTTTGTGATGTTTACATTAATATCACACTTTTCACTCTTTTTCTGATTGTATACGACTGGCCAAAACGTGTAGTTTTCTCAAACTGCCCCTGAATGTGCTGTCAGTGTCCTTCAGCCAGATTTTTTTAAACTGTGGCAGTTCTATAACACAATACATCACAAAACAGAACCAAATCAGAAAAAAGAACTTTCATAAATAAATTATTACTTTTCCTCTTGTTGCGAAGGAATAAGGATAAATGTTTAGCCTATTTGTATCAAGTTTATGTCAAAAGTAAATATTCATCAAGATCAACAGCTTCCTTATTCAACTTTGACCTACAATGGTTTTCAGGCGTGATATCCCAAGCTAGAAATGGATAATCTGATATCCTGGCTCAATTTTCGTGAATTCATGCATGTCAGTACTCAAGTTTACTCTCCTTTTGACATATATATACATATACATATATATACATATATATATGTGTGTGTGTGTATGTGTATGTATGTGTGTGTGTGTGTATAGGTTCTCAAATTTTGTGTAGATCTTGGGTGGGATTTATGATTTTTTTGGATCCTCTCCTAAAAGATGCCAGCAAACCAGTTTTCTTCCCTCTTGTATTTTCTTCACCTGTTGAGTTGCATGTGTTGTGAGGTGCTTTCAAAAAGACGCAGACCTCTTTTGTTGTCTGTGGAAAGCTCATGAAATCTGAGTCTTTGGTCAAGACCTTCACAGGTGAGAGAGAAAAAGGGAGGGGCATGAATGGGACCAGTGTTGAAGTGCAGGTAGGGGTGATACTAACCTCCCCCACCTCCAGCTTCACACCCACCCTCACCCACCCTCACCCAAAAACAATGAAAGAATGACGGTGTAAACATGCCGGCCTCTGGGCTGGATCTGCTGCATTCCTGTGCTGGAGGGGGTAGTAACAGTTATTACTGCTGAGGCAAGTGGATTTCAAGGTTTTTTTCTTTCTTGATGGGGTTTTGAAATGGGTGCAATGTGATTAGTCTGCGTTTCATTAAGTCATTGGTGTTGATTTTTTTTCTACACCAGAATTGCTGTTCCATGGATTATTTGTTCAGAGCTCAGTGTTTTCTAAATTAAAAAGTGATTTCAAAATTGATTGCCTAAGTGACTTCAGCATTTTCAAAGTTGAATTTAATGAAAGTATTTTAATTTAAGCCTTGTTACACAAAGTATCCTTCTTTTACAAGAAAATGTGACAGACCTTTTAACCATTACACTGACATTCATCACAACCGTAAAATGTCAAGGCAGTAAGTTAGTCATTATATAAACTCCTGAAAATATTATTTATTCAAAATTCAATGACTCATTCATAGTTGTAACAAATAAACATAGTAATATCAACCAAACAGTCATGCAAAAATATAAAACCTGTGTAAAACCTTACATAATGTAAATTAAATCATTATTTTGCTTCTACAGACATAACAGACATAACTATTTAGTTTTGCAAATCTGTATAGCTAAAAATCATTGTGATGACTTAGAAGTTCAAATCCTTCAATTACAGAACACAGAGCATTTGATAACGCACCACATTGTACAGATTGCTTTAAGCTCAAGATCAACACATTCACTTCACCATCAGCTCTCGACCACAACCTGTTAAGATCTTTTACAATTCACACCAGGTTATATTTGAATACACCAATAAAGAAAATCAACTCCTCTCAAGTTTCTGAAGCTTTATTTAGCTGTGACTATTTGACACACATCACAGAGCATCCTTACACATCAATGATGAATGCTTTTTTGATCAAGGTTGTTTATTTTCTACTTAGAGGTTTCTTAGGGTGATGAGCTGCAGAACAAGTTTAGGTTAGATTAAATTTTTAGAGCGTGGCATTCACCCAGCCTGTGTTTGAACTCAGCTCATTTTAATCTCCGTTTTTATCATTAGACAGTAATGTCAGATGCGTCATGACTAAGAAGACATGAGGCTTCAGGTGACTGAGCCGTCCCCTAGGACTGGATGAGCACGTCAACTATTGTTTTTTTACTCTTGACTGAGTTTGTCATCCGATTGGCTTGATTGGAATGAGTTTTGTCTTTGTTATTTTAGGACTTGAGAGAAGTTCAGCTGATATTATTTCTTCAAGCTTGGCATCTACTTGGCACGACCTAGAAGATTGATGGTGCTGTGTTTCAGGACTTTCTCCTTCCTGAAAAGTTCAACTCAGGAAGAGCCTACAAATATGTGCTCTCTAAAAAGCTGACAAAGATTATGTAACGATAGTATCCAGAATCTATTAAGGTTTCGAGTTTCGAGCCAAAACATCAGTCTAATCTCTTCACTGCTGGTGACGTTGACCTGATTGTCAATCTTCAACACATAGCTGAGCTGTTCTTTCTTATCATTGTGAGATGGTTTTTAGAGCAAGGAACAGCCTGACCTGAGATGGGTACAGTGACATGATAACCTTAGCAGCAAAGTTGGACTCCTTACACCAGTGTGTGATGTACTGAATGAAACTCAGTGAGACTCATGCACATCTGTACACTTGTGTACTATAGCTTGTGCTCCAGCTATATATCAGCCATTAACAGAGTTAAAAAACATGATTTAGCAGTAAATTGTTAGATTAGAGAGCTGAATATCAAGCATAACTGAATCTCCATTGTGAGGCGGAAATGATAAGATCCACGTCTCGTGCATTGCATTGTGAGGTGGAGTTGTTTTGTTAATTGATTTAAAGTTTATGGGCTGTTTCTCTCAGTTTGGCACTGTGCCCAGGAAACAGGTGTATCAACAAACTTTGTCTGGTCTCTGGAATTCAACAAATGTTTACCTTAAATACGCTTTTGGGGTTTCTAAATCCCTTTAACAGTCAATAACTTCTTTATTAGAAATTGGTACAGGGCAGCATACAGGGTCACTGTGATTCTCTTCAAGTGTTTAACCTTTTCTGCTATCATGAGAAGATCGCTGTTGATACATTGAGTCGTCCAAAGAAAAAGAAAACCTTGGATTTGTCATTTAGTGGGTGTATGAACTTTTCCTTTAAATTTGTATATTTATTCTTCCTTTAGTAAATACCTCAGATGTTGATTAGTTAGGACTTAAACCTATAAAGGGATACCATGATGAGTGTCTGTGTTTGTTAATTCACGTTTGTGCTTTCTTTTATGACATTTAATGGCACAAACAGTCACTGAATCACCCACATCAGCTATCATTTTGTAAACTACCGCACTGTCTTTGTCTTGTTGCGTATTTGTCAAAGCTAAACAAAAGAAAAAGGGGAGTTGGTTTCACAGGACGAAATGACTCTCATATTTGAGATGGCTTTGTCAGCAGCTTTCCTATGCCGTGATGTATTTCATTGTCAGGTGTGTTTTGGTATGTGGAAGATGGACTGAAACACACACGAGTTCTGCCGCCACCACCCCTGAGGAAGTGACGGATAAAACTAGCCTGGTCGATCAGATAAAGTACGACACTGGAAGTTTTTAGCATTTTGTCACCTACCACTGATGGCTGCTACATGTGATTAAATCATTAATTTTAAATAGTAGTTACAGCAAATGCAGCAAATGTCACAGGCAAAAAGCAGACTCTACTTGAAAGTCAGGTTGTGGAGAGTATTAAAACTACACGTTTTTGTAAGCATTATTCAATGAGCAATCAGAAAAAAAAAGATTCCATTTACCCCGATACTTAAAGGACTGTCATCTTGAATTTTACAAAATGACTGCCATAAAGAAAGTTCTTGTCAATATCTCTGCTTTAATATTACATAAAAGAATAGGTTTTACAGGTAAACCACCATTTTCTGGGCTAAGGGATACAGTGGTATCATTAAAAATAAGTTAGATCCAATAACAAACCATTCACTG